>CAUDMG010000409.1:32500-147500 GCA_958450375.1 Homarus gammarus | reverse complement strand
GACGGATGGATGAAAGAGCAGACAGACAGACGGAAGGATGAAAGAGCAGACAGACAGACGGAAGGATGAAAGAACAGACGGACAGACGGAAGGATGAAAGAGCAGACAGACAGACGGAAGGATGAAAGAACAGACGGACAGACAGAAGGATGAAAGAACAGACGGACAGACGGAAGGATGAAAGAACAGACGGACAGACGGATGGATGAAAGAACAGACGGACAGACGGATGGATGAAAGAACAGACGGACAGACGGAAGGATGAAAGAACAGACGGACAGACGGATGGATGAAAGAACAGACGGACAGACGGATGGATGAAAGAACAGACGGACAGACGGATGGATGAAAGAACAGACGGATAGACGGATGGATGAAAGAACAGACAGACAGACGGATGGATGAAAGAACAGACAGACAGACGGAAGGATGAAAGAACAGACGGACAGACGGATGGATGAAAGAACAGACAGACAGACGGATGGATGAAAGAACAGACGGACAGACGGAAGGATGAAAGAGCAGACGGACAGACGGAAGGATGAAAGAACAGACGGACAGACGGAAGGATGAAAGAACAGACGGACAGACGGAAGGATGAAAGAACAGACGGACAGACGGATGGATGAAAGAACAGACGGACAGACGGATGGATGAAAGAACAGACGGACAGACGGAAGGATGAAAGAACAGACGGACAGACGGATGGATGAAAGAACAGACGGACAGACGGAAGGATGAAAGAACAGACGGACAGACGGAAGGATGAAAGAACAGACGGACAGACGGATGGATGAAAGAACAGACGGACAGACGGATGGATGAAAGAACAGACGGACAGACGGAAGGATGAAAGAACAGACGGACAGACGGAAGGATGAAAGAACAGACGGACAGACGGAAGGATGAAAGAACAGACGGACAGACGGAAGGATGAAAGAACAGACAGACAGACGGAAGGATGAAAGAACAGACGGACAGACGGAAGGATGAAAGAACAGACGGACAGACGGAAGGATGAAAGAACAGACGGACAGACGGAAGGATGAAAGAACAGACGGACAGACGGAAGGATGAAAGAACAGACGGACAGACGGAAGGATGAAAGAACGGACGGACAGACGGAAGGATGAAAGAACAGACGGACAGACGGAAGGATGAAAGAACAGACGGACAGACGGAAGGATGAAAGAACAGACGGACAGACGGATGGATGAAAGAACAGACGGACAGACGGATGGATGAAAGAACAGACGGACAGACGGAAGGATGAAAGAACAGACGGACAGACGGATGGATGAAAGAACAGACGGACAGACGGATGGATGAAAGAACAGACGGACAGACGGAAGGATGAAAGAACAGACGGACAGACAGAAGGATGAAAGAACGGACGGACAGACGGAAGGATGAAAGAACAGACGGACAGACGGAAGGATGAAAGAACAGACGGACAGACGGAAGGATGAAAGAACAGACAGACAGACGGAAGGATGAAAGAACAGACGGACAGACGGAAGGATGAAAGAACAGACGGACAGACGGAAGGATGAAAGAACAGACGGACAGACGGATGGATGAAAGAACAGACGGACAGACGGATGGATGAAAGAACAGACAGACAGACGGATGGATGAAAGAACAGACGGACAGACGGAAGGATGAAAGAACAGACGGACAGACGGATGGATGAAAGAACAGACGGACAGACGGAAGGATGAAAGAACAGACGGACAGACGGATGGATGAAAGAACAGACAGACAGACGGAAGGATGAAAGAGCAGACAGACAGACGGAAGGATGAAAGAACAGACGGGCAGACGGATGGATGAAGGAACAGACGGACAGACGGACGGTAGAAAGAACAGACGGGCAGACGGAAAGAAGAAAAAACAGACGGACAGACGGATGGATGAAAGAACAGACGGACAGACGGAAGGATGAAAGAACAGACAGACAGACGGAAGGATGAAAGAACGGATGAACAAACAGAAACAATTAATTATAACGGAAGCGGAAGGACGCAGGAAGGTAATATCAGTGTCAGTAAAACAATATTAAAGGAAATGTTGGTGAATTAGAGATAAAAGAGTTTAATTACGAGATGGCGTCATGTGGTATAAAGAGGAGGAGGAGGAGGAAGAAAGATAGGGGGAGGGAGAAAGGAGAGGAAAGAAAAAGACAATAGGAGGAGAAGAAAGTGGAGAGCAGAGGGCTAGAGAAAGTAGGAAGAGGAAGAAAAGAAAGAATGAGAGTTGATGAGGAGGGGCAAGAGGAGTGGGAAGGTGGAGAGTAGGTAGAGGGAGAGGAGGAATAAGAAGAAGGGTAGTAGAAAAGGGAGGAGGAGAGGGGGCGGATAGAATAAATTGTGAAAGGAGAAGAGAAGAAAAAAGGTGGAGAACAGAGGGAATAGAAGATGGGGAGGAGAAGGAGGAGGAAAGTAAGGAAGGAACAAAAAGATGAAGAGTAATAGAAGAAGAAGAGGAAAGGGAGGAAGAGAGAAAGAGGACAAGAGGAAGACACAGAACATCTCAGCTGTTCTCTGTAATCAGCTGAGCTTTATTTACATATCGTCACTGCCTTGACCAGTCACAGTCAAGCACATAAAAATATCACCTGATCTTTATTGACATATGGTCGCTGCAATGGACCAATCATAGCCAAGAGCAAAAAAAAATACATATTGACACCCAGATGGATTATTCTCAATCAAGTAAGAAGATTAATCACAGCTAATAATACCAGACCAGAAAGGGTTGAGGGAAGATGACAGGTAGTTAAGACAAGAGGAAGGGTCATTAACAAGAGGGGAAGAACACCGCCACTGATGTACCACGAGGAAGAATCTCCTGGATAAAAGACGACGTGTCTAACGGGAAATGTCTCCATGTGTCACTGTTGTCGGGATGACAGAGACAGACACTGACAGACTGAAGGAATGAATGACTGATTACAGCACACACACACACACACACACACACACACACACACTACTTTCCTGTCACCCGTAATAGACTATGATGATGACAATGATATGAATAATAATGAGGCGTCTAGCGCAGGAGGGACGAACTCGCCAGTCCCCCCAAAATCTGTTTTCTATGGTTTCGGAATTTTCGAGGCTTTATCTTTCCAACTGTGATGACAGGAAGTGGCGAGTTCGTCTCTACTCCCCGTTGTTCTCGTATGGTGCTGTGATTTTACAGTTCTAAAACTTTTTTGTGCGTTTACTCAAAACTATGATTTGGCGAGTTCGTCCCTCCTACGCTAGATGCCTCAATTAATATTATTAGTGATGTCGCCTTCGTTGGTAAGCTCTGCATGGGGTGGGTCGAGAGGCTGATACGGCACCGACTGTCACCCTCCGATGTAGTACGTGTGTGGAGGGCTACAAATAGTGCTGGCGCTTGTTTGCCTTGTTATACAGTCTGGCTAACTCGAAAGTATTGACACCTTCCCGTGTGGTGCTCCTCCAAGCGTTACGGTGTGAGTAATCGACTCCCAGGTGACGGGGGTCGATTTGACACGTTTTCAGGTTTGTCTTAAGACTATCCTTATACCTTCTCAGTTGCCCGCCAGCGTTAAGTTTACCATTCGTTAGGTGACTGTAAAGTAGCTGCTTTGGCAGTCTACTGTCATCCATGCGGGTAATATGGCCAGTCCAACTTCTCTCCACTTCCACCCAATACCCCTCCCCTTCCCTCTAACACCCCTCCCCTTCCCTCTAACACCCCTCCCATTCCCTCTGACACCCCTCCCCTTCCCTCTAACACCCCTCCCCTTCCCTCTAACACCCCTTCCCTCTAACACCCCTCCCCTTCCCTCTGACACCCCTCCCCTTCCCTCCAACCCGTCCCTCCCTTTCAATCCAGCCCCGTCCCCTCAAACCCCTGTCCCCCTTCATCCTTCTCCTTCTCCCCACCATTTCCCTCCTTTCACACATGGTTTCCTTCTTCCCTCCAACCCCTCCCTCCTTTCACACCTGCCCCCTCACTCCCCTCCACCTCCTCCCCCCTTTAACACATGCCCCCTCTCCTCTACCCACTCTCTCTCCTACATCACCTCCCTCCCTCCCTCACTCTCCCCAGGGATGCCAAGGGCCACCATTACCCATAATTCTGGCACAGTTTTTGCCGCCAATAAAGCCCTGTTATGACCTGGCCACCAACACAGGTAAGACTTAATCACTGGACGAGTTTCTTGAAAGTTTAGACGGTAGACTTACGTTAACTACCTCTAACTACCTTCCTATGGTCGTTTGTCTAAGATGAATGTGACGTGGACATTGATATAAAGGAGGAGGAGGAGGAGGAGGAGGAGGAGGAGGAAGAATATTTTCTTCTGCCACTTGCAAATCCTTACCTTTCCCTCCAACCCCTCCCCTTCCTCCCAATCCCTCCTTACATTTCTCCCATTCCCTCCTCCTTTACCGTCCAACCCCTCCCTCCATCCCTCCCCTCCCTCCATCTCTCCACTTCCCTCCACACCCCCCCTTCTTTCCAACCCCTCCTTCCACCCTTCCTTTTCCCTCCAACTCCTCCCTCCACCCTTCCCTTTCCCTCCAACTCCTCCCTCCACCCTCCTCCTTCCCTGCAACACCTCCATTTTCCCTCCCTCCGTCAGCCCTTCCCCTTAACTAATAGAAATTATGACGACACAACTTATTTTCACATAATTCTCACTATAATTATTAATTCTCCATCGAGTATAATTATAAAGTCCAGTCTTTACCACACTGTTAATTCAATAGGAAATAAATAATTAAAAAAATAAATTATCCCATATAATTTAACACTAACAAAAAGATTGAAAATATTATTAAAATTGGTATTAAATTTTCCTTACCTCTTCTTTCATCTTCTCTTTTACCTCTCCTATACACGTCTCCTTTTCCACCCCCCCCCCCTATTCTCTCCCTCTTTACCCCCGTCTCCCTCCCTCTCTACTTCACCCACAAGAAAAGGGATATGTTTGCCCAATTATTCACAAATGACTTGCATATTGTGGCGCCGTGAATCCCGGTCCTCAATGATTCGCTCGTCTTTTTTTTTCCATCTGCCTCACAACTTGGGTAAAATGGAAAGCGTCCACTAACATGATAGACTTAGCGTGATTCCAACTTTAAACTGTAATCTGTATACCTTAACCTTAAATAAAATAATTACCTCTATTCTTAAAAGGCCATTAACCGGCATGAAACTACCGTGAATAATTATGATAGTCCGCGCGCCTGTGACGAACACCGCCATCCCGTGTTTACAATGGACCTCCACATCTGGCACTGTTTGTTGGACACTGCTGCCACATCCTCACTTCACCGTCCACTAACATATGTTGAAGTAGTGTACCTCGGGATGCTTGTTCTTCTATGGGGTATTAGTTTGGTAGACGTTTAATGGGTATACTGAACACACAGGGATACTTTGATCTTTCTTTCTCTCTCCCTCACTGTTTAACACTTTCTTTATGCCAGTTTCTTTCTCTCTCTTTCTTTATGCCAGTTTCTCTCTCTCTCTCTCACTGTTTAACACTTTCTTTATGCCAGTTTCTTTCTCTCTCTCTCTCACTGTTTAACACTTTCCTTATGCCAGTTTCTTTCTCTCTCTTTCTTTATGTCAGTTTCTCTCTCTCTCTCTCTTTCTGTCTTTCTATCTCTTTATCTGTGACCGTTTTTCTTCTCTCCCTCTCCATAATTACCATGCAGGCCTCACACGTCTTCCCTGCCAACACTGTAAGATAACACCACATGTACTATATCACGGTCACATTATCTCAGTGTCTTTGTTTTATACTGTCACACACACGTACATTATTATAATTACTAGTACAATTGTTCTTGATTTATTTTAAGTCAAGACACGTGAATAGTAATCTTTGTCCGTGTGTTAGTCTGTTTGTCCGTGTGTTTGTTTGTCTGTTTGTCCGTGTGTTTGTTTGTTTGTTTATGTGACACAGGTTCTTGGGTGTTGATATATAGATACATAATCCTCCCCTTATGAAGTATCAAGGTCAGGTCAGCTAACTTAGGACATCTACTTTAAGTACAGTCTCGGTCCATTTTTTTACGCCATTTTTTTTTACGATCCTTTTGTGTGTGTGTGTGTGTGTGTGTGTGTGTGTGTGTGTGTGTGTGTGTGTGTGTGTGTGTGTGTGTGTGTGAAAATAATAACACCATCTGCAGAAATTAACGTAAGATTCGTATGGACTCTGTGTCGCATCCCTAAATCTTGACAACATACGCATAATAGTGAGAGAGAGAGACGCTATTGGCTAAGGAAACATAAAAAGTATATACAAAATCGTTAATAAACATCCCATTACTTATGAGTTTTCTTCTCTGTGTTAAATTCTGCTTAATATTAACTTAGAGGAATATTGAAGACTTATATACGGTTGTTATCTCCAGTAGGAATTGCCTACTATAACAACACGTAGAGTGAGAGAAAGATAGGGGAAGAGTATAAAAGAAATGAAGAGAGATGAAGAGAAAGAAAGATATAGAAAATATGAGAAAAAGTGACAGAACGAGAAAGACAGAGAGATAATAAAAGAGAGACAGAAAAAGAGGGATAGACAGAGAATAGGAGAGGGACAGACAAAGACCGAGAGAACGAGATAGACAGAACAAGAGAAAGAGAGAGACAGACAGAGAATAAGAGAAAGAAAGAGACAGATAATAAGAGAAAGAGATAGACAGAATAAGAAAAACAAAGATTAAATGAGAGACAGACAGAGAATAAGAGAAAAGAGACAAACAGAGAATAAGAGGAAGAGAGACGGACAGAGAATAAGGGAAAGGGAGACATAGACAAAGAATAAAAGAAAGAAGGAGACAGACACAGAATAAGAGAAAGAGAAAGAGAATAAAAGAAAGAGACAGGCAGTATGAGAGAGAGAGAGAGAGAGAGAGAGAGAGAGAGAGAGAGAGAGAGAGAGAGAGAGAGAGAGAGAATAACAGACTTCAAGTAGAGGGGCCAATAAGGGTCGTAGCATGAATTTGAACACGTACTTCACTTGACAGCTGGTTATATGTGGTGTGTGTGTGTGTGTGTGTGTGTGTGTGTGTGTGTGTGTGTGTGTGTGCGTAAATCTCAACAGACGACGCAATAAATGCAAGTTAAAGAAAGAATGGCAAGAATAGGAGAGAGAGAGAGAGAGAGAGAGAGAGAGAGAGAGAGAGACGAGGATTACAGAACATAGTGTCCTAGAATCCTAGATAACATTCCTACAAATCCCAACGTTAATTATTTTCCAAGTTATCATCAGTGTCGTAAGTGAGTCAGTCAGTCAATGTCACATCTCTTAAGAGGAAAATTTTATGATCAGAAACTTCAAGATTCTCAATCCATATCGTAGTTTAAGTCAGTAAGATAAAGCTTTTGTAATATCTCTCCAGTTTAACGCTAATTTTAACATACGAGCCTCTGAAAATCACCTTTGGACCTTAAAGAATCCATTTTTTAGGACCGTAATGAGGCAGTTTGTTGGATGCGTTGGATTGATCTGTTATAAGAACTTTGGAGAATCTTTTATTTTATGGTATCTTAAGTATTTTAATTTATCTTACGACTTGATCTGTTGGAGGAGAAAGTCTACCCCAAGAAACCTTTGAGAATTAGCAATTTAAGTGAGTGTGAAATGTGTTATGTGTTCTACTTACGATCGACGAACCTTTGAGAATCTGTCCCCCCCCACCCCCCACCCTTTTTTTTTTTACGGTATTTCAAGTGAGTGGGGGTTAGGTTAGGTTAGGTGAGTGGGTTAGATACCTTATAACACGTTCAGTTTAGGGAGAGAAAATTTAGCCCAAGAACCTCTTTTGAGTGTTGAGGTCCCACTACGTCACGAGGAGCCGTCGACATGAAGCACCTAGTGATAAAGGTCTGTGGTACTCTGAGTGGCAGTGAGTGACTCGTAAAATGTAACCACCTCTCTCTCTCTTTCTCTTTCCCTCTCTCTCTCACACACACCAGTCTCCCCCTCTCTCTCTCTTTCCCTCTCTCTCTCACACACACCAGTCTCCCCCTCTCTCTCTCTTTCCCTCTCTCTCTCACACACACCAGTCTCCCCCTCTCTCTCTCTTTCCCTCTCTCTCTCACACACACCAGTCTCCCCCTCTCTCTCTCTTTCCCTCTCTCTCACACACACACCAGTCTCCCTCCCTCCTTCCCTCTCTCTCTCTCTCGTTATGTTACTCTCCCTCATTCTCTCATCACTCCCCCTCTCTCCGTCCCTCCCTCTTTCACTAGGCCTTTCTCTAAGTACTCTCTCTCTCTCTCTCTCTCTCTCTCTCTCTCTCTCTCTCTCTCTCCTCCCCTTCTGAGACAACAACTTACAACACAACATTTTCATTAACAGGTAAAATATATAAATAAACCCACTACCAGACGCCATAGTCGTGAAGCAACAAAATGCAAACCAACTTTATCAACAAAAGACGTGGGATAAAACACGCGGTGGTTATCTGGGGACAAGGCTGCCATCCAAAATCTCCTTGGCAACAAAGTGTTAAGTCAATGCCAGGAAATATATATATATATATTTTTTTTTTCAGGAAGGATCGCTCGACCGTGTTCCAGAAATGGCCAATAAAAAAGAGATAAGAGACAACCAGACAGACCGAAACAGCACAAGAGAGAGAGAGAGAGAGAGAGAGAGAGAGAGAGAGAGAGAGAGAGAGAGAGAGAGAGAGAGAGGCTGTCACTTATCGAGACAGTGATGGGCATTTCCGAGGACGTAAACATAGGGTGTCAAAAATAGGTGAACAAAAAATAGCAACTAAAATAGAGCTGTTAGGACCTGATATTGGGAGATAGGTTAATATAAGGGGGAGGGCGAAGAGGAGGAGGAGGGGGAAGAGGAGGAGGAGGAGAGGAGGAGGAGGAGGAGGAGGAGGAGGGGGAGGGGGAAGAGGAGGAGGAAGAAGAGGATGAGGAGGAGGAGTGGGAAGAGAAGGAAGAGGGGGAAGAGGGGGAGGAGGGGGAAGAGGAGGAGGAAAGATGAAGAGGAGGAGGAGGGGGAAGAGGAGGAGGAAGAAGAGGATGAGGAGGAGGAGGGGGGAAGAGAAGGAGGAGGGGGAAGAGGAGGAGGAGGGGGAAGAGGAGGAGGAGGGGAAGAGGAAGAAGAGAGGGAAGAGGGAGAGAAGGAGGAAAAGGAGAGGGAGGGGGAAGGAGGGGGAGGAGGGGGAAGAGGGGGAAGAAGGAGGAGGGGGAAGAGAAGGAGGAAGAAGCGGATGAGGAGGAGGAGGGGGAAGAGAAGGAGGAGGGGGAAGAGAAGGAGGAGGGATAAGAGGGGGAGGAGGGGGAAGAGGAGGAGGAGGGGGAAGAGGAAGAAGAGAGGGAAGAGGGAGAGAAGGAGGAAAAGGAGAGGGAGGGGGAAGGAGGGGGAGGGGGAAGGAGGGGGAGGAAGAGGAGGAGGAGGATGAGGAGGAGGAGGGGTAAGAGAAGGAGAAGGGGGGAGAGGAGGAGGAGAGGGAAGACGAGGAGGAGGGGAAAGAGGAAGAAGAGAGGGAAGAGGGAGAGAAGGAGGAAAAGGAGAGGGAGGGGGAAGAGGAAGAGAAGGAGAAGGGGGAAGAGGAGGAGGAGGGGGGAAGAGGAGGAGGAGGGTGGAAGAGGAGGAGAAAGAGGAAGAAGATAGGGAAGAGGGAGAGAAGGAGGAAAAGGAGAGGGAGGGGGAAGAGGAAGAGAAGGAGAAGGGGGAAGAGGAGGAAGATAGGGAAGATGGGGAGAAGGGGAGAAAGGAGAGGGAGAGGGAAGAAGAGGAGGAGTAGATGAGAGAAGACGATAATAAAAATAATAATAATAATAATAATAATAATAATAATAATAATAATAATAATAATAATAATAATATTCTTTTGTATTTTAGATCTTTTTTTAATTGTATACAGTTAATCTGCCTCAATGAAAGGCCTCTACTCCTGACACCTGACTCATTCACCAGATGACGATAACAATAACAATTCAAGGTATTTAGAGTTGAAGATTTGTAGTCAGATATATCAGTAACAGATACGATGACTTGATGAAGTTACCAAACCTAACCAAACCCAACCTAACTTAACGTATATTAACCTAACCTAACCTAGCCGGATCTAATGTTGCATAACCTAACCTAACGTAACCTAATCTAACCAAACCTCACCTGTAATTTTGACTCTGTTGGTTGACAAAGAGAGAAGACAAACAGACAAAAACAGAGAGAGAGAGAGAGAGAGAGAGAGACACCACCAACAGACAGACAGACAGACAGACAGACAGAGCCTTCCAGCTGTGAAATAGAGACATAGTCATAAAAGAAGACAAAAAGTTGGTTACCTTCCTTCCCCCTTAATAAAAGAGCGGACACACCCACCACGTAATAAAACACCAACTCAAACAAATAAATAAGAGGGTTAAAAACACACCTTTTAAATTGCTAGTTAACTAAACGCGTAACTTATATTTCTTTTGCATTTTCTGTAATTATTTTATCATAATTATACGTCCAGCCTCATTTTATCAAGAATTACACTTTTTTTTTATCAATCTATTTCACGTAAAATATGTGAGACCATCAAGGTATAATCTGTACTAAGAATTTGGATGTCAATTCTGTGTACTTTTGTTTAGTAGTCTATGTATTCCGTGTATGTAGTATGTATGTATGCATGTATGTATGTATGTATGTATGTATGTATGTAGTATGTATGTATGTATGTATGTATGTATGTAGAAGCAGTAGTGGTAATAATAATAATAAAAATAACAACTCAACATTACATAACACAATGCGAAGGAATTTAGCATATAATCATTTACAAACGTTACCTGTGCTATATCGAGTACAAAAAATAATGTTACGATATACGAGACAAAGATGAAATTACAGGTATGAGGTAATGACTGTGTGTGTGTGTGTGTGTGTGTGTGTGTCAGAAGACGAGTGACAGCTTGGGAGACGATTACGTATGTCTTAAGGAGGAAAAGACCCTCCCCAACACCCCCACCCCAACCCCTCCCCACCAACCCCTCCCCAACACCCCCACCCCAACTCCTCCCCACCAACCCCTCCCCAACACCCCCACCCCTCCCCACCAACCCCTCCCCAACTCCTCCCCACCCCAACCCCTCCCCAACTCCCCACCAACCCCTCCCCAACACCCCCACCCCAACCCCTCCCCACCAACCCCTCCCCAACACCCCCACCCCAACCCCTCCCCACCAACCCCTTCTTCTGCTTCTCTTGTTGGTTAGGAGAAGCTACACAAGAAGAAGATACTGAAGCCACTCTCGCCCTCTCCCTGAATCAGCTCAAATCTCGCATACACGCCACACAACGAGAGGCATTCAACGAAAATTGGACACACCTGAAACAACGGGGTAGCGTCACACTATGCCACTATGACGCTGTAACCGGTGACGACAACCGCCACTACAAAGAATATCAATCCCTGACTCGATCTCAACAGCTTATATACATGAGACTGCGCCTAGGGTACAGGTACCTATGGGAGTACATTGGCAACCCTGAGCCTCACCGCACTGTTTGTAAACTTTGTGGCCAACCCGACTCTCACACCCTCTCTCACTACATCCTCACTTGCCCTAAGACCTCCTCCTACAGGTCCCCAGCCGTTACCAACACCTCTTCCCTCCCAGACCAGATATCCCTCCTCCTAGTCACAGGCCTGGCACTAGGGACCTGCCACTCTTTGCCATAAACAGATAAAATGTACCGGGAACTTTCCCCCCACACACTCATCATTCTCTCACTTTATGTAACTTGACAGAACCTTTGACCCTTCAGGCTTTTACGCCCTTAATGTACGAGTCATAAAGGCAAGTATGAACTTTTCATACTTCCCTGTTGGGCGCTGTAAACGCTTCTGCGCTTCACCTTGCACAGGATGTAAGGGGGTGCCCAATAAACTAGCCCCCTCGGGGGCAAATCTGAATCTGAATCTTTGTTGGTTAGGGGGGATTAGGTGGTGGGGGTCAGGGGGATGGGGGTCAGGGGGATGGGGGTCAGGGGGTTGGGGGTTGGGGGTCAGTGGTGGGGGGTTAGAGAAGCGGTGACATGAAAAGACGATAAAAAAAGAGAAGAAAGTAGATAAATCTCTCTCTCTCTCTCTCATAATTAAGAGCGAGTGAGAGGCAGGTTAATTAATGCCTGATAAAGGTGTGTTATCTGGTGTCAACAACAGGGAGAGTCAAGAGTGTGTTAAGCCTCAATCATGTAGAAACAACAACAACAACTACAATAACAATACAATCAATTACAACAACAATAACAACAACAACTTCATCAACAACAACAAGGAGGAGAGAGAGAGAGAGAGAGAGAGAGAGAGAGAGAGAGAGAGAGAGAGAGAGAGAGAGAGAGAGAGAGAGAGAGAGAGAGAACAAAATAGCAACAAGCTCTGGATCTATTAAATAAAAACAAGAACAAATAAATCTAACAAATAAAATACCAATTATTCTTTGTTTTTCTTATAAATATCACGAATAATATCATGATTTCTTCTTCATTTGTCCCCTCTATACAGGCCAGGATGGTAACCCCTCCTACCCCCCTTCTCTCCTCCTCCTTGCCTCCCTACCTCTTACCTCTCCCCCCACCTTCCCTCACCCCCCTTTCCCCATTCCCTCCTCCTCTTTGTCTCTCTAACCCCCCGCCCTCTTCCTCCGCCTCCTCCTCTTAGCCTCCCCTCTTCCTTTCCTCTCTACCTCTTCCACCTCCTCCCTTTTCCCCTCCTTGCCTCTTTACGCCTCCCCCCCTTCTCTTCTCCCCCTTGCCTTACCACCCCTTCCCTCCTCCTCTTTCCTCTCTACCTCTCCCCGTCTCCTCTTTCCTCCTCCTCCTTGCCCTTCTCTCCCCCCGCCAATAACATGCTCCCATTAACATCTATTTCTTCCTGCTCGACTTGACTCTTCTGCATCAATCAACAGAATACAAAATACAGAAAATTGTGATCACATGAGTGTTAACATAACAACAGCAGCAACAATGTTTTCAGTTGTTGATGTGTGGACAGTGTTGTTGTTATAATACAAGTATTCATACGATCTCCACGAAAATCTGTATACTTTTTTTTTGGAGACGCCCTGTGTGGTGTGACGTTAGACCCAGCTGTTTGTGGTCACGCCTGTCTCTCCATTAAGGTCATTATTTTGTTTTCCTTCCTGAAATTCCAATTACTGTATGCTGATTTGTCCGGATATTTTTTTTTTTTATGGGGATTAGCCCACCCGGGCACAGGTCAATGACCCAAATCGGGGCCTGGGGAAAAGGGGGGGGGGGGGTGAAGAAGTAATAACAAAAAAAAAAAAAAAAAAAAAAAAAAAAATAATAATAATAATAATAATATTAATAATAATAATAATAATAATAATAATAATATTATTATTATTATTATTATTAATTATAATAAAGAACCATAAAGAAATACAAAAATGAAAAAAATCAAAAGTGATAAACAATATATGTATGTTGTATTGTCAATTGTAAGTGAACCAATTGAGACCCTGCAACTGTATGTAAATGAAGCAGAAAGTCAGATCAGTAACCTGAGACTTGGTCATCATTTTTGTGATGCCATATGGTACCAAGTATGTTAGTTTAACAAAGATATTTTATTAACCGTGGATGTAATTACCTACAAGATATCTTTTGGTAGGATGTTTGTCATCACCATCAGTATCACCATTACCATAACCAACACTATCACCTGACTTCATCATCATTATCCTCCACCATCATCATCACCTGGGGCAGTGACAGCCAGCAATTACGATGCCACCTATTCCATAACCTCTCCCTCCCTCCCACTCTTTCTCCTTCCCTCCCTCATCACAACCACATCGCCCAAGGGGTGTTGCACTTTCGCTCAGGCTTCGGAACCTGTCCCTTATATAAGACACACATTATCTCTGCCATACGGCAGCAGGGTCTACCATTAAACAACACATTATGCTTCCAATATCTTCCCAGACGGTAGTACCTCCCTGTTTGGTAGCTGCCTGCTAACTACTTTCTTCACCTGTGTCGTGAATACAGAATATGGTTTTACCCGAGGCGGTTTAAGAGAGAGAGAGAGAGAGAGAGAGAGAGAGAGAGAGAGAGAGAGAGAGAGAGAGAGAGAGAGAGAGAGAAGTCGCCCCAGGTCAGCTTCGACGCCACAACAGTCTTACTGTCACTGCTGTAGTACAGTAAGCGAGGAGGATACGGTACAGAGTCATCAAAGAAGAATGTCCATATATTAATAAACAACCACATTAAAGCAGGGCGTTCTTTTTCGGTCACCCTGTAGTTTGATTTTGCAGGAAATTGAACACGCGAATGGGATCACCTGGAGATTAGACCCTCTAGCTTATTTCACCTGAAAGATTAACCACCCTAATGCTACTTAGGGGGATTAGGTCAGCTAAATTAGGTTAGGTTAGACTAAGTTAGGTAAGGTCAAGGTAAGTTAAGTTAGGTTAGATTAAGATTAGGCTAGGTTAGGCTACCG
Source organism: Homarus gammarus (assembly GCA_958450375.1). NCBI lineage: Eukaryota > Metazoa > Arthropoda > Malacostraca > Decapoda > Nephropidae > Homarus > Homarus gammarus. The sequence continues at coordinate 133,008 of CAUDMG010000409.1, read as the reverse complement.
TTAGGTTAGATCAAGTTAACATTAAGTTACGTTAGAATAGTCTAGCGTTAGGTTAGGCTAGGCTAGGTTAGGTTAGGTAAACATTAAGGTACGTCAGATTAGTTTAGTGTTGGGTTAGGTCAAGTTAGTTAGGTTACATTAGCGTTAGGGCGATAAATCTTCAGGTGACATAATCAGGGGTGTCTAATCTTCAGGTGAAATGAGCTGGGGTGTCTAATCTTCAGGTGAAATGAGCTGGGGTGTCTAATCTTCAGGTGACATAATCAGGGGTGTCTAATCTTCAGGTGAAATAAGCTGGGGGTGTCTAATCTTCAGGTGAAATGAGCTGAGGTGTCTAATATTCAGGTGAAATAAGCTGGGGTGCCTAATCCTCAGGTGAAATAAGCTGGTCTGTCTAATGTTCAGGTGATCACATGAACTTTCTTCTTTTTAAAGCTACGAGTCAACTATAACACGGTATCTACAGCTTCATCATACAAGGCTACGATTTTGACGGAAATTACAGTGGCGCAAATTACTAGTGTGGGAGGAGAGGGTGGTAGTGAACCCTTGGAGCTGACGAGAAACACACGATTTCTACCATAAGTGATAAAACCATCTTACAATGTGTTAAATTACTCTTCCCTTCGTTCCGATCTCGTTTGGATAGAGTTTGGTGGACTTACAGGAGATCCTGAACACCTACTCAGATGCGTATAATGCACACTTCGGCCTTGGGGTGAATGTTCAGTCACCCACAAAAGTCCTGTCGCCTCTCCTCCCGAATCACGAACCTCGAGATTCAGACTCGTGAACCCAAAGCAGTAGATACTGATGCATTATTCTGTCCATAAATGATTAGGATTTATGAGTCTGAATCTCGGGGCTCGTGGCTCAAGAGGAGAGGCGACAGAACTTTTGTGGGTGACTGTACGTAAGACTCATATTCTCTTTCAGCCTGTCCCTGGTACAGCCACACCTCCACCACTCATCCAGCTTAACGGTACTACCCTCTCTAATATTACCCACTTTCGGTATCTCGGCTCCCACCTGTCCATCACCGCAGACATCGATGAAGAGATTCAACATCGGATCAGATGTGTGTCTCAAACCTTTGGCAGACTCCGTACCCGTGTCTTCAGCTGTAGGGAGCTGAAATTATCTACGAAGTTAAACGTATATCGAGCAGGGGTCCTCCCCACCTACTACTGTATATGGCAGTGAGATTTGGTTCACATACAGGAGGCACCTCAAGGCACTTGAAAACTTTCACCAACGTAGTCTACGTTCCATCCTCCGAGTTCGCTGGGAGGACAAGAGAACAAATGCCAGTATTCTCGCTGACACCAACTGTAGGAGCATCGAGGCTACCATTAACCATGAACAACTACGTTGGACTGGCCATGTTATCCGCATGGATGACAGTAGACTGCCAAAGCAGCTACTTTGTAGTCATCTAACGAATGGTAAACTTAACGCTGGCGGGCAACTGAAAAGGTATAAGGATAGTCTTAAGACAAACCTGAAAGTGCCAAATCGACCCCCTCACCTGGGAGACGATTACTCCATACCTTAATGTTTGGAGGAGCACCATAAAAGAAGGTGTCAATACTTTCGATTTAACCCGACGGCATACAGAGGAAGACAAGCGCCAACGCCAGAGAGACTCTGCCACAGCGCACTCGATGTAGCCCCCCACATGTGCAACATCTGTGAACAACACTGCCGGTCCTGCATCGGCCTCTCGAGACACCTCAGAGCTCATCAACGAAGGAGACATCCTTAATAACTTATATCATTATATCATAGCTGGATGATCGTCATACTCGATTTCGAGTGACAGCAAAGTAGTAGTAATACGTGGTCAAGAGGACATAGCGTCTCGTCTCATTCCTGAAGTTGGCTAGTTCGCATTCAGGGAACCCACTCCCCATACCTGGCTTGCTCTATTGAGAATACGTATACCTAACTCAACCTAACCTATCCTAACCGTACCTACCCAAACCAAACCAAGCCGAGTATTCGCTTTTCTATTCAATAATTCGTAAAAGGAAAATAATTAGATTAGCCTGTTCAGATATCACTTCAAATCTGGTATACGTTATGCTACATTATGTTGTGTTGTGTTCCAGTAGTATAGGTTAGGTTAGGTTAGGTTAAGGTTTAGAATAGGTTTGGTTTTCGGTTGGGATTGGGTTAGTTTAGGTTACATTGTGGAATCTAACTTTACCTAACCTAACCTAACCTGGCTCAAAACCTAACCTAACATAAATTAACCTAACTTAACCTAATTGACCTACGCTAACTTAACCTAACCTAACCTAATATAAGCTTACCTAATCTAAGAAATGGGGGTCTGAGTTGCTGGTATAGAGATTACTATCGTCTACAAATAAGTTGTAGGTGACAAGAACAGAACAGGACCGAGAATGGAACTTTAAGGGACGCCATACAAAAGTGGTGAGGAGTCAGATTGATGATTATTATAGCAGATTATTATACTGCATCCTGTTAGACAGATATGAGGTAAACCAATTGTGGGATAAGCCCCTAACGCCGTTATGTTCAAGCTTAGACAGGAGGATGGGATGGTGGACAGTATCAAAGGCTTTAGAGAGGTCCAGGAATATTCCTACTGTGAACTGAGTGTCATCAAAGGCATTTAAGACGTCATTAGTAAAGGATAGCAGAGCACTCTCAGTCGACCTCCTAGCTCTAAATCCAAACTGAGAGTCTGTAAGGATGTTATTAACACTACAGAAGGAATTTAGTTTACTACATGTTAGCTTCTCCAGTATCTTACTCAAGGCTGGGAGGACTGCTAGAGGGCGGTTATTCCTCAAGAGACCTTCATCCCCAGATTTTTTATATGCTGGGTGAACTTTGGCAATTATCAGTTTATCCGGAAAGACACCAGCAGTGAGGGAGGAGTTACACATGTGTAGGAGAACAGGTGGGCTACTTTCTTAACGATGCTCATTGGTATTTTGACGTCGGCTGCTGCAGCATCTTTGGACATTTTTATGATGGTCAGTAAGTCATCTGCCGTGACAGGTGATAAGAACAGCTCATTTTGCTGTCTGTTTTGCAGGTAGGCTTTAAATTCCTCGTGGTGATTAGGGATGCTCTATGCAAGATTTTTGCAAACATTGATAAAATAATCATTGAAGTGGTTGGTAATGAGGGAGGGTTCCGTTATAACTGTATCATTTATCATAAAAGCTGAGTGGGGGGAGGGGGGGGGAGGGCGTGGGTTGAGTGTTCCTGATAGCATTTGCATTTTGATATTCCATATATTTAACATTATTTAAGAGAATAACAGATCTGCTTACCAATTGTGAACACATTTAATTTGAATAAATGGACAGCTAACGAACATTTTCTATGAACCAATCAGCTATTTTTATAGAAGAGGGGCGTGGCTAACAGGCCAAGTTAGAGTGGAAATAGTGTTTTTTTACAAGTTGTGCTTCGTTATGATGGATTAGGTTGGGTTGGATTGGGTTAGTTGTAGTCCTCCACACGTAAAACATCGGAGGACGACTCTGTCGGTCCCGTGTCAGCCTTTCGATCCACCCCAGAGCTCACCAACGAAGGTGGCATCACTAATAATTCATTTCTTTGTGTCATCGTTGGCTGATTGCCATAATCTATTCCGAGTGACAACAAAGTAGTAGTAGTAGTAATAGAAGTATCTGTACTCGCACTTATATTCCTCACCCCCTCACCCTCGGTTATGACCCCTGCTCTTGATCATCACGCTTTAGGTGGGGTCGTTTTCATATCGGATTTATAAACGATGGAAATTGAGGTTTTCAGATCAGTTCCGGACGTTTATACGATATCATCATTAATTATCATTAAATCAATAAGATGAGTTGAACTGATTGCTTTTTTTTAGTAATTTATTTAGCTAGTTATCTATTTATTTAGTTCATTAATATTTTCATTGATCTGGAGTTTTTTTCTATTTATCACACACACACTCACACTCTCACACACACACACACACACACACACACACACACACACACACACACACACACACACACACACACACACACACTACTACTTTGCTGTCACTCGGAATCGAGTATTCACGACCATCCAGCTATGATAAAATGATACGAGTTGGTGAGCTTAGAAGTGACTAAGAGAGGCCGATACGGGACCGGCAGGCCCGTCCAGATTTATTGCACGTGTGGAAGGCTACATCTAGTGCGGAAGGGGCGGTGGCAGCGTCGTCCGGCGATGGCGCTTGTCTGCCTCGTTATGCAGTCGGACTAACTCGAAAGTATTGACACCTTCACGCGAGGTGCCCCTACAAGCGTTACGGTGTGGAATGATCGTCTTCCAGGTGATGGGGTCGATTTGGCACTTTTTCAGGTTTGTCTTAAGACTATCCTTATACCTTTTCAGTTGCCCGCCAGCGTTAAGTTTACCATTCGTTAGATGACTATAAAGTAGCTGCTTTGGCAGTTTACTGTCATCCTTGCGGGTAACATGGCCAGTCCAACGTAGTTGTTCATGGATAATGGTAGCCTCGATGCTCCTACAGTTGGCGTCAGCAAGAATACTGGCATTTGTTCTCTTGTCTTCCCAGTAAACTCGGAGGATGGAACGTAGACTACGTTGGTGAAAGTTTTCAAGTGTCTTGAGGTGCCTCCTGTATGTGACCCATGTCTCACTGCCATGTAGCAGGGTGAGGAGGACCACTGCTCTATATAAGTGTAACTTTGTAAATAATTTCAGCTCGCAACAGCTAAATACACGGGTTCGGATCAGATCAGATCAGATGTGCTGAATGTTTTCATCGATGTACGCGGTGGTGGACAGAGTGGAAGCCAAGATACTGAAAGTGGGTAACATTATAGAGGGTAGTGCCGTTAAGCTGAATGGATGGTGGAGGTGTGGATGAACCCGTGGCAGGTTGAAAGAAAATCTGAGTCTTACATACATTCACGTCAAGGCCAAAGTGTCCATACACATCAGTGTAGGTGTTCAGGAACTCCTGTAGGTCGCGTTCAGTGTGAGCGACAAGGGTGAGGTCGTCTGCACACTGAAACTCAGTAATGGAAGCTGTTGACACCTTTGTTCCTGCCTGGAGTCGTCTTATGTTGAAAAAAACCTTCATCTGGTACTAGATGTCCACCCCACCGGTTGAATTGGCACTGGCACGAGTATGGAAGGCAGCAAAGAAAATGAAAGAGGGTTAGTGCCAATACGCATCCTAGTTTTTCTCCTGTTTGGATGGGGTGAATTCAGACTGGGTGCCATTGTGCAGGAATGCCGTTCATGCCATCGTGGAGTTGCTTCACAATGGCGATGAATTTTGGTGGGCAGCCAAAAGGGCTGAGGGTTCGACAGAGGGCTTCCCTGTTGACCGAGTCGAAGGCCTTGGTGAGGTCGATGGAAGCCATGTACAAGCCACCCCCCCCCCCCTCCCACACACACACTCAGACGCCCTATAAGTATCTGCTTCGCATATAATCATAAAGAGTTTCTTGACGCATATGTTGAGACTGCAGTGTGAACCTGTCATACCTAACCTAACCTAACCAAACCAACCTAACTTATCCTCTCCTAACCTAACCTAACCTAAATTAAACTTAACTAAACTGACCTGAGCGAGCCTGACCTAACCTAACTTAAAATAACTTAAACTAACCTAATAATTCTTTTGAAGAGCGTGCTTAAATATACACTTCGTAAATAGCAATATTAATGAGGATGTGGTGGCTGAGTGGATACAGAACTCACTTCCTATCCTAGAAGCAGTTGGTTTGTTCCATAAGTCCCCCCCCCCCCCAGTCCACTCAGCTGTGAATGGGTAACTAACTGTACAGAGAATGAAACTGCAGGTGATCGAGTGCATTGTCACAATATGCTGTACACACACTGTCCCTAATGGGCTGTCAGGCTGAGCATATATAGAACTGTAGACGTCGAAACTGTTGAGGAAGAAGTGGCGTGAATATCCCTTAAACCATAAACCTCAAAGGGATAACCTATCATCCTCAAAGGGATAAACTACCATCCTCAAAGGGTTAAAACACCATCAAAGGGGTTAAATAATCATCTTCAAAGGGTTAAACCATCATCCTCAAAGGGTTAAAGGTGCCAGGGTCAAGTACCAACACGAAGGTCACCGACGAGCTAATCCCAATATTAGGAAAATATAATTGCTTCGTTTGGTCTTATACTGTACATCATTGACCATGGTGATGACGTCATTTGTCTTGTTACTATACTATGCTATACTATACTATACTGTACTGTACTGCACTGTACTGCACTGTACTGGACTTATTTTTCATATACTCATAAGTTTTTTGTCCCAAACATGTGAACCTTCTCATTAAACGGAGCGAAAATGACATCAGAAAACTCTATAAACTTTTTATAGTCTTATTAACAGGGTGACAACTGGCAGGAGGGTGGGGTTGGTGGTGGTGGTGAGGGCGGTGGTGGTAGTGGTGGTGAGGGCGGTGGTGGTGAGTGTGGTGGTGGTGAGGGCGGTGGTGGTGAGGGCGGTGGTGGTGAGTGTGGTGGTGGTGAGGGCGGTGGTGGTGAGTGTGGTGGTGGTGAGTGTGGTGGTGGTGAGGGCGGTGGTGGTGAGTGTGGTGGTGGTGAGTGTGGTGGTGGTGAGTGTGGTGGTGGTGGTGAGGGCGGTGGTGGTGAGTGTGGTGGTGGTGAGTGTGGTGGTGGTGAGTGTGGTGGTAGTGAGGGCGGTGAGGGTGGTGGTGGTGAGAGTGGTGGTGGTGGTGAGAGTGGTGGTGGTGGTAGTGGTGGTGGTAGTGAGTGTGGTGTTGGTAGGGGTGATGGTGGTGGTGAGGGTGATGGTGGTGGTGAGGATGGTGGTGGTGGGGAGGGTGGTGGTGGTGGTAATGGTGAGGGTGATGATGGTGGTGGTGAGGGTGGTGGTGGTTGTGGTGATGTTAGTGTTGGTGGTTGTGAGGGTGATGGTGGTAATGGTGGGGGTGGTGATAATGGTGGTGGTGGTGGTGGTGTGGAGGGTGGTAATGGTGAGGAAGGTGATAATGGTGGTGGTGGCACAGACGGTGATGAAGTCACTAGTCTACTTCATTATCTTGACACAAAAAATAAAATTATATACACCAAATAATTTTTTTTATTAAATTATATATTTACGAAACAAATGTTACCAGTGTTAAAGCCGTCTGTGAGTCCAGTGAACCATCTTCCCCCGCACACCACCCAGGCGGGGGAGGGAGGGTGACGCGGCCAGTGAAGCAGCCCGGCGCCCACTGAGTGACAAGGCAATTGCACGCCACTTGTCCAATTATCTTCGTTTTATTTAACCCCATTGCTCCTGTGTTTAATATATTTTTCTTCATTTTTAGCTGAAGTGAATGATAATGTTCCTATCCTCTTTTTCGGTACAAGAGAAAAGGAAAATCTGCCAGAAGATCCCTTAAAATATATGTTTACTGCTAGAGCAGAGGAGATATAAACATGTCCCCCTGGGGTACCCCTCGACGTCACTAGCCTCCAGCGATCATCTCAACCCTTGATGTTCCTCCTACACATATGTGGCTTTGAGTGCCTCATAATGCCTATCAAACCGCTTGTCAGGCTGCATTGTCGGGACACAGTATGGAGAGGATCTTAGAGAACCGCAAAAATGTTGGAGGTTGTAGGGTAATGTACAGTGTGGTGATACTGAGAGGGACCTTGACCACTGACTATTACGACAGGTCCGTTGTGGCTAGAGGCGCCGCTCCAGCCCTTATGGTGTAACTTTCTTGTTATGGAATGTTGGATAATGAGTGAGGAAGGTAGCCACACGGCCACCAAGGCGCCAGTCTAGGCTGGACCTTGGAAGAGGCAACAGACTACGCCGCACGCCCTCGACTTCCTCCCGAGCCTACCACTTTCCCGCCCTCGCCCACGTCTGCCACCCACTCTCGATTACCAACTGTCCCGGTTTACTGTTCACAAGTACCATATGGCTGAGCTTAATTATGGAAACGATATACTGTGTGATACGAGTGCCACAAAATGAAGTGAAACTCATTAAAACATAACAGTGACTGAGAATGAGTGACAACTTGCACTTCATTTTGGGGGTTTACCCAATAAAGGACAGCAAATATTGACCTTCTGTCTGGATAAGGGACACCAGAGGTGATAACGAGGTGATTATGTAGAACTTTGGATTAACCGTAAATTAATTGGAAAAGGGTGTTCGTAAACACGTGACATTTACCCCCAGTGACACAACACTCAAATGATGTTCGTTTTCCGAGACACAGACTGTGTGATACTGTGCTTTAAAGCAATTAGCCATATTGCAGTATCTAGTCAAATTGAGGGTGAACGCCGAAAACAGCAGCTGTGCACCAGGTGCTATCACGAATGCAATAATTTGAAAACTCAGACCACATGCTATTTGCTTTGTTGTTGTTGTATCAAACTGCAGATCACTGGCTGCTGCAGTATCTGCTGTCAGTATCTAGATCGCATGCAAGTAGGTTTTGATAGATTATTTAGATGTATAAGAAACATATGTTAAGGATGCACTCCATTTGGGATGACGTATGGCAGCCAAGCCCGTGTGTCCAGCTGTCGAGTGTTGACCGTGGCGTCAGGGATGCGACATGGGGCCCTCTAAGATCTACTGAGTTACTCCACCATTAACCCTATCTACTGCGCTTAATTGAATTGCATTGCAAACTTCATCAATCTACCAGCATGTGTGCCGCTGTACGGATGACGTGACCTGACGTCAGCCGCTTTGTGCAATACTTGAGGTCCACGTGTCCGCCATATGCCTTGCGACGCACGGCTAGAGTCGTCCCTCTCAGGGCGGTTTTACTTGTCATCAACCTTCACTCATCTATAGCTTCCCTAAAGTCCATACAAGACGGAAAACATTTTAAAACGCTATCCATGAGCCCTTCATAGGGCCTCCTAGTCACATACACGAGGAACTGATTCAGTTACAGAACATCCAGTCCAGCGCGCTGTCGGCAACTTCAGACCACAAGTCGGGGACGTCCCCCTGACGTCCCCTTGTCTAGAACGTCACAGAGATGCTCATCCGATGCGCCTCAGGTGACATTTTGTGCCAGGCCGCCGGGTCATCACGTCACCGCCCCTCCATCGATCTCATCCAGATGTCGCCAGTACTATCTTACTCTTCCTCCAGCGCCCCCTCGCGACGGAGTCCTACCCCGCCTGCGTCTCCAGCAAGTCCTCTTCAGTCATCACAAGACACTCACTGAGATCGCTCCGTGTTTTTCTCTGCTATGTCGTTAATGATGTAGTAAACTGATTGCTAGTTACCCATGATGAAATAATGCCAAGTGCGACTTTTTGAATGTGAAAGAGGGGGCACTACTAAGGGTGCCACGGGAAGCTTGTGCCCCTGGTAAACACGTGTGGGAAGAGGGAGGACCATGGAAGTGATATACTGTACAAACTCCACTTTTCCATCTCTCGTTTGTACATCAACTGAACTAAGACAATTCAAACTAATTTCTTACCGACTTCACGGCGTCGCCTTAGAGATACATCAATATTATCATCACGTGAAATCCTTTTGTTTTCTCTGGGCCAATAACAGCCATAATCGTTATAAATTTCGTAACACCAAGAAGTACGTTGATTACTTTCGTATAAGTTGTTTCATGAGTTAAAGATCCATAAATCCTAGCTATCGATAAATTCAACAAATATTTAGAGAGAGAAATACGAGAAGGTAAATTAATAAGAAAAAGAACCTCCGTTATGAAATAAAGAAAAGTATATAGAGAGACAAAAGCAAACAGATGAAAATACTTATCGCGCAAAACACGGCAATTTTACACATGAAACCACTGCTGAATATAACACGAAAGGAACAATAACACGAGAAATTATATACCATCATATTCATTTATTTAAAACAAGAGAGAGAGAAAGAGAGAGACAGGGGGGACGGGGTGGGGGGAAGGAAGGACAGAACGCAGAGCAACGAACACGATAGACAGACAGTCGAGACGTTGAAGAGAGACAGGCAAGCTGAAGATCTCTATGGACGAAGGTAAAAATGGGGGTTAATAATCACACCCCTTTTCACCCCCTGCTCTTGTGAGGCGGACCTACTTTCACCCAATTAGAGCACGGCCAGAACCAGGACCCATTGTGGGGGCGCCGCCCTCGTGTTGTGCTGGGTGTTGGGGGAGTCTGAGAGTGATCACATACCAATTCCTCCCGCTCTGATCACCCCATTACGAAATATGAGATCTACCTATTTACTTTCAAATGATGAGTGTGGGGCTGAGTGTGGTGTGTATGAGTGTGGGGCTGAGTGTGGCGTGTATGAGTGTGAGGCTGAGTGTGGTGTGTATGAGTGTGGTGTGTATGAGTGTGGGGCTGAGTGTGGGGCTGAGTATGGTGTGTATGAGTGTGGCGTGTATGAGTGTGGGGCTGAGTGTGGTGTGTATGAGTGTGGGGCTGAGTGTGGTGTGTATGAGTGTGGGGCTGAGTGTAGTGTGTATGAGTGTGGGGCTGAGTGTGTGTGTATGAGTGTGGGGCTGAGTGTGGTGTGTATGAGTGTGGGGCTGAGTGTAATGTGTATGAGTGTGGGGCTGAGTATGGTGTGTATGAGTGTGGGGCTGAGTGTAGTGTGTATGAGTGTGGGGCTGGGTGTGGTGTGAATGAGTGTGGGGCTGAGTGTGGTGTGTATGAGTGTGGGGCTGAGTGTAGCGTGTATGAGTGTGGGGCTGAGTGTGGTGTGTATGAGTGTGGGGCTGAGTGTGGTGTGTATGAGTGTGGGGCTGAGTGTGGTGTGTATGAGTGGGGCTGAGTGTGGTGTGTATGAGTGTGGGGCTGAGTGTGGTATGTATGAGTGTGGTGTGTATGAGTGTAGGGCTGAGTGTGGTATGTATGAGTGTGGTGTGTATGAGTGTGGGGCTGAGTGTAGCGTGTATGAGTGTGGGGCTGAGTGTAGCGTGTATGAGTGTGAGGCTGAGTGTAGCGTGTATGAGTGTGGGGCTGAGTGTGGCGTGTATGAGTGTGAGGCTGAGTGTAGCGTGTATGAGTGTGGGGCTGAGTGTAGCGTTTATGAGTGTGGGGCTGAGTGTGGTGTGTATGAGTGTGGGGCTGAGTGTAGCGTGTATGAGTGTGGGGCTGAGTGTGGCGTGTATGAGTGTGGGGCTGAGTGTGGTGTGTATGGGTGTGGGGTTGAGTGTAGTGTGTATGGGTGTGGGGCTGAGTGTAGTGTGTATGGGTGTGGGGCTGAGTGTGGTGTGTATAAGTGTAGGTTTTAAGGTAGGATTTGTGTTTTAGGGATGATAATCTCAGATCTAGGATGATATTCATTTAATTATGGTATTTATAAGTATGATTTCGCATTTTTAAGGAATTTTCAAACATTTTTATATACGATTTATTTTTTGGGATATTTTTTACAAGTTTCACCTGGCAATTTTATAGTGAAGATCCCTTAAATACGATTTAGTGTATATTTATGGATTTAAAGGAAAACAAATTAATTTATGATTAATAATGAAACTTTTTATTGTTAGGTTTCACGTATGACTTGATTCTTCCTTATTATTTAGTTCAGTTAAAAAAAAAAGTGGTATTTTTTGAGATTTAAAGAAAAAACATATTTTCCCATGAAAAAGGAAACGATGTTAGGTGTGATATTCTTTATAGGGATGATTATTTCAGGTTATTTTCAATAATTAACTAATTCCTTAGCGTACAGTTCCCTTAAAAAATATTTCCTATTTTTATTTTTAGGGATTTCAAAGAATATTTACTTCCTATTGATTTTTTTAGGTAAGATAATGTTTTTCATTCTCTTAAAGGATATTTTATTTATTTCTACTTCATTTTAGGGGATGTTCGCAATTTTTTGTCACTAATGAAAAGTAGAGCGTTGTTCTTGTCGTATTTTAAGGTACACCTTATTTAACTCTAAGTATTTAAGGTATACTATATTTTATATTTTAAAGGACTGTATTTTTAAGGTATCTTTTTTCTCTGATGTTTTAAGTAACCCCTTTTAGTAGATCTATTTTGGTATAAGTCCTTTCTTTTTTAAGGGATAAAAAGAAAGTCTTTAATTTTAAAGGGAAAAGAGGCTACCTTACCTAGAGTATCGTGCTGTCTTGGGTCTTCTTACTGTCTAATGTTCAATGGAGTTTTTAACCCCATGAGTACAAACACTCAATGGGTCAAGAAATCGTACTCAAGATATTAGGAAATCGCTCTCAAGGGGTTAGGTTATCGTACGCAAGGAGTTAAGACATCGTACTGAAGGGGTTAAAATAATCGCACTCAGTGGCTTAAATCATCCCACTCAATGGGGTTAAGACATCATACTCAAGGGGTTAATTCCTTTCTCCAATACTTTCTCTGGATACGATACTCTTACTTTCTTTAAACTGCTAAAAAACACACACACACACATCTTAAATAATAATCTACTTCCCTTGGTCTTCAAACCTTACATAGGATAAATTTCATGAAATCAAGAGAAAGTATTTTGCTTTCTAGCGATGTACAATTTTTTGGTGTTTACTCAACATGTTTATTTTAGGGTTAAAAATATTTTTCAAGAGACTCCAGGGAGAAACACTACTACCATTATTATTATTATAAGTAGTATTAGTATCGGCATTACTACTACTACAGTACAACTACTACTATTGGCAAAAGAAGCAGCAGTAGTTACCTGTATATTCCAATTGTTATTATTATTATTATTATTATTATTATTATACAATATATATTTTGTTGGTAGATGGTGGATATTTCTACGTTATATTAGCTATAGGTATAATATATGTCTTCTCATTCCCGTTAATTAATTGTTAAATATAGTCATAGATATTACCTTAGAAATATTCCCTCACCTTACGGAGTAGGTTTGTCCTGCCTGCCAGAGCGAGATGTAGAGAGAGAGAGAGAGAGAGAGAGAGAGAGAGAGAGAGAGAGAGAGAGAGAGAGAGAGATAAACACTATCTATCTATCCGGTTGTCTGTCTGTCTCTGTCTGTCCTTCGCTCGATTATCCCCCACTTCTCTCTACCTCTCATCTCTACCTACTTCCCGTCACTTTAAATTCTTTTACTTTCACAGTGGACTTTGTCCAGTCGTAGATTTCATATAATTTCTTCAATTATCTCTCAATTCACTCTCACAATCGTGTTTCTCCTATATATAACACACACACACACACACACACACACCTCAGGTGTTAACGCCCCCAGCAAAGTGTTCTCGCCCTCACCACACATAACACTATCTGGAGAACGGTGACCAGGTGATACCAGGTGATCTATTATGGTTAAAAAATCACTTACTTCCCGGTTATATACTTTAGGTACATCTCGTCTTTTGCTTTACTGTTTATATATATATATATATATTTATATATATATATATATATATATATATATATATATATATATATATATATATTTCATGTAAATCCACAATGAAAACGTGGATAAGATAAATCTTGATAAAATCACACGGGAAAATGGAAACAACGGAGCACCTTAGCTTTCGTCTTTATTCAAGACATCTTCAGAGGCAACAGTTGCCTCTGAAGATGTCTTGAATAAAGACGAAAGCTAAGGTGCTCCGTTGTTTCCATTTTCCCGTGTGATTTTATCAAGATATATATATATATATATATATATATATATATATATATATATATATATATATATATATATATATATATATATATATATATATATATATATATATGTTAGTTTTAACTGAATCCTTTTTATAGATATTTTTCATTTATTATTGTAATTTTATCATTATTATTATTATTATTATTAATATTATTATCATTGTTGTTGTTATTATTAGTAATAGCATTACAAAAATCACCCTCACAATGTTGTCTCCACTGCTCTCTATCTTATATATTAATGTCACTTTACCAATCTACTTCCCTAAACCACCTTTTCCCTCTACCAAACTACCTACCACAGTATTAAAGCATCCATCTCTCTCTCTCTTCCTCTCAGCATACACATATTAATAAATCCGGATTAACCAACGTCGTTCGTGAAACTCATTATTTACAACATGCGGATATATAAGTCAAGGTTATCCACTCCGGTTTATATTGCTTCGCTTCCCAGGCAAAAACCTTTACATCAACAATTATAAACCCGGATTAATGACGAAATTACACGTTACCAGGTGCTGCCATCTAGGTTGGTCATTGTCAACAAGTAATTAGTATCGTGGTGTTATAAGTATTATTGGTAGTAATTTAAATCCATTTCTCAAAGTTAATGGATTAATATTTCCGTGTCGTGATGGTGGTAGTGGTGGTGGGTAGTGGTGATAATAGTTGTTGTTGTTGTTGTTTATTGAGAGGGGAGGAATGGGGGGTAGTGGTGATGATAGTGGTAGTAGTTGGTGTTGTTGTTATTGTTGTAATTGTTATTGTTTATTGTAGCTTTGGTGGTAGTGGGAGGGGGCAGTGGTAAGTATAGTGGTAGTTGTTGTTGTTGTTGTTGGTGGTGGTGGTGGTAGTGGTGTTGGTGGTGGTGGTGGCGGTTGTGGTGGTGGTGGTGATGGTGGTGGTTGCTACTGTTGACGGTGTTATTAGTGTTGAAGGTAGCGATGGTGATGATGATAATATGGTGATACTGATGGAGATGTTAAGAATGATGATGATAATGATGATGATGATGATGATATTGATGATGATGATGATGATGATGATGTATAAAATGTCGAGGTCGTGTAAACAGTCTGTATACAATCATTTAATGGTTTACTTTATAATCAGTAAATATCTGTGGAACATCGACTGACAACAGAACATCATATTGGTGAATACACAGAAACCTTATTATGACTTCAGGACATCTCAGTGGTCACTACAGAACAGCTTCAGGTGGTTGGTAATCGTGCTGGCCCCCGTCGTGGTCACCAACAAAAACTAGTGAGGCAACGAATGATTGAATACCCAAAGGCCCAATACAGTATGTGAATTTAAATCCGCCTCCCCCTCCATCTCCCCCACCCCCTCCTTCTCCGCCCCTACCCCTCCACACCCTCCTCCTTCCTCCGCCCCTACCCCTCCACACCCCCCTCCTTCCTCCACCCCTACCCATCCACACCCCCCTCCTTCCTCCACCCCTACCCCTCCACACCCCCTCCTTCCTCCACCCCTACCCCTCCACACCCCCCTCCTCCACCCCTACCCCTCCACACCCCCTCCTTCCTCCAACCCTACCCCTCCACACCCCCTCCTTCCTCCACCCCTACCCCTCCACACCCCCCTCCTTCCTCCACCCCTACCCCTCCACACCCCCCTCCTCCACTCTCTCACTCGCCCTCAACCCTTTCGCTGCGTTTCCCGCACTTGCCATTTTATTCTGGCTATACCGCCAGACGATTTTATTCAGCTTAGGGTAACCTCCCGCAGCCAGAAGGTTAAACTCACCACACGAGAACACACCGAACTACAAACTTCTTACAAAATGGCTACTAAATCACCCTCAGACTCTTTTCTATTCTTAGTAAATATGTTTATTGAGAGTTAATTAACAATTCCCGAAAATAAGTCTTTTTTTTTGGGGGGGGGGGGGGGGTGAGGGGGTATTAAATAAATTCACCATACTGACTAACCTCAATCCCAAATATTACAACCAAATATGGCGTCTATGTTGCCCTGCGACTCTCCCTTGCCGTAATTAAATACAGGTAAGAGAAAGAGAAAAGTTATGAACGGATTCTCAAAGGTTTGTAAGTTAAATATACCCCTTTAACATGGATACACGTTACACACACATACAATGGCCCATACTGGCAGTCCCGTTTACACCCAACCCCTATCGCTCATATCCATCCAACCTACGTTTGAAGCTATCCAGCGTGTTCGAGTTAATGATGATGTTTGGTAACTTGTTCCACTCATCCACTACTCTATTTCCAAACCAATGTTTGTCTATCCCGCGCCTATATTTAAATTTGTCAAATTTAAAACCATTTCTATGAGTTCGCTCCTGGTTGATTAGTTTGAGTACCTTTGTTATATCACCTTTGTTTAGCCTTGACTTCCATTTATACACCTCTATCATATCGCCCCTCACTCTACGTCTCTCGAAGGAGTGCAAATTAAGATGCTTTAACCTGTCTCTGTACTCATGGTTCCTAATACCCGGAATTGGTATTGTCATTCTTCTCTGAATTCTTTCTAGGGATTCTATATCCATTCTGTAGTACGTTGACCAGAACTGAACCACGTATTCCAAGTGAGGTCTCACAAGCGCAAGATATAGTTTTAGGACAACCTCGCTTGTCTTGTAACTAACACTCCTTTGTATGAACCCAAGAACTTTGTTAGCCTTGTTTCAAGCAAATACATATTGTTGACTTGGTTTAAGATTTCGACTTATCATTACTGCACACACACACACACACACGCGCATACAATGTAAAGGAAATATAATAAAAGTCAGAATTTATCATCCTAACGACCACTGAACCCAGAGACACCAAGATGGCACCACAACTCTACCTCCACCAAACTTATCTTGTCTCTGTTACAGGTAAGACGATAAAGGTGAGACCATCTAGGATTTTTTTAAAGTTTGGTTAAGTTTTCTCTGATCACCTTAAGATTAGGCACCCCAGCTTATTCTACTTGGTGATTCAACAACCTTAACGCATACCTAACCTAACCTAACCGAAGGTAATCTATTCTCACGTAACATAATTGCCATGGGTTGCACTAGGCTTACCTCAGTCAACCAGACTCAAATGTTTGCTTTGTGAAAATAATCCTGCAGGCGAGGATGACGACGTTATCTATATTCCACTAGCGAGGTATATGAGCTAAGCTATGGGGCCCAGTAGGACAGTGCCGACACAATCACATTCTAGCCAGTTGGCCCCAGCCCGTGAATTTGTTAAGACCTGCTCCGTAAACCTAAGAAACAGGGAGTTATATTACTTATACAGATCCCTCTTGCCACGACACCGTCCAGAGACTGTCAGTGATACGAGACTGTGTGTACAGACCCCGAGTGTAAATGATTAACTTAATTATTCCCCGTGAAGCAAAGTGATCCTGGTGAAGGCCTGTTTACTACAAGAGCACTCCAGGCCGGCCTAGTAAATCTAAGCAGTTAATTCCCCAGGTTGACAAATTCTCTCTAAACAAAATTTCTTATATTGTGGCGAGAATGACTCATACGTGCATGCAAATTATAAATCTATGTAAGAACGTTGTCCAAATGAATGTAAGTGTAAATTATCTGCCCGTGCATGTGATCCTTATCTAATTAGTAAAGATAATGACTGATTTGTTATGAAAAATTATAACCAATAACTGAAGTGGATGTTGGAAATTAATGAGATTTGTTAAATGCCGGAAAGTAGAGTGAAATTCAGCGTAGGACACACCATAATTATATAGTCTCCCTGGTTATAGTGTACAGAGTTAAGGTAACTGAGAAACTCTACGGCAAGACACACAAAATAAATCTTGTGACAGTAACCAAACCTGACCTGACCTAATCTAACCAAATCTGACTTTAATTACCATAAACCTAACATAATTTAACATAACATAACCTACTCTAACCTAACCTAACCCAAACTAACTTAAGAGAGCCAGGTAACGTTAGGATATTTAATCATCAGCTGAACTAAGGTGAGGTACCTATAACCTTCAGGTGTTACTGGTGTCCGCCTCACCTGGACTTTCGCTGACGCACCTGAGACAAACTGGTCCACAAGACATGAACTATTATCATCTTTAACTTGTGACTGTCATAAACGTGTCTGTCTTATTAGTTACCACGTTAAAACCAAACGGGTAAAAATGGCGTCAAAACTACACTGAGACTTGAATGTGCCTGTGTGAAGGTTTTTTCTCAGTATTATATGACCAAAATTCACTGAGTTTCGTCCATATACCAAGTCCTCTGCCGTCTTATCTGGATTTTGAATGAGTCTATTAATTAATCTTACTACAATACCTACGACAATATAGTAACCAGAACTTCCTGAGTGTCTCTAAGATCCGACATTTACGAGAACGAAAAAAAATTCTTACGAAATCTTTTGAAAATCATAAAAAAAATGGTCGACAATTATCCAGTGGTCAAAGGTAAGTATTTTGGGGAAGAGGAGGGGGGGGGGAAGGTAAAACTGGAAGGGGAGGGGAAAGAGGGGGGTAGGAGGGGTGGAAGGGGAAGGCATAGAGTAGGGAGGGGGAGGTGGCAGGTCAGGAGAGGTGATAGATACAACTGCCCCCCCCCCCCTCCCCTCATAAAACTGGTTTGGAACGTGACCTGTCTGATCTCTCTCTCTCTCTCTCTCTCTCTCTCTCTCTCTCTCTCTCTCTCTCTCTCTTCTTGTACATGAGTTTTTACCAGTCATTTGTAGATCCTAAAGTGGATTGAAAAATGACCATCAAACATATACACAAAGAGTTAGAGGTTAACACACACACACACACACACACACACACACACACACACACACACACCAAGAGGATGGAAGTTTAAAAAAAAAATTCAAACATACACAAAACGGTAAATAATAAAAAAAAAAACACACAAACATATGCAAAAAGCTGGGGGTTAAACACACAGCCAAAGGGGCGTAGCAGAAATGCCATCAACTCCTTTAAATAGAGTATCAAATCCTCCCCTTTACCCTCTACCATCTCTTTCATGCCATTGATGTGATGCGATTTTGTTTCTCTTCGGGTCGTGATGTCAACAAAACCCTCGGTGATTTTAACCCTCCCGTCTCTCTCTCTCAGTCTCGCAGCTTCTTTTCATCCCCTCTCTCTCTCTCTCTCTCTCTCTCTGATCAGCTCTACCATCATAACCACCTGTGATCAGAAGTCAATGATCAGAGCTTCGTGACCAGCAACAGCATCGACTGGCTCTACAGGACTACACGGTGCGGGTTAAGCCTGTTCGCTGGTCATATGGGTCCCCGCCCTAACACACCCCAGTTCTATTAGTCCCCAGTCCTAGTAAACTCCAGACCTAGTAGACCCTAGTCCTAGTAAACTCCAGACCTAGTAGACCCTAGTCCTAGTAAACTCCAGACCTAGTAGACCCTAGTCCTAGTAAGCTCCAGTTCTAGTAGCCCTCAGTCCAAGTAAAGACCCAGTTTAAGTAGTCCCAATCATAGTACATCTAACCCCAGCTCTAGTAGACCCAACCTATAGATCCCAGGCCTAGTATACCCCTCTCCTAGTAGACCCCAATCCTAGTAGACCCTAGTCCTAGTAGACCCCAGTCCTGGTAGACTAAAGTGCTTGTGGACCCAAATGCTAGTAGACCCCATTATAATAAGGCCGTATAGCTAATGGACCCCAATACGTTTCAGTCGCAATAGGCTCCAACCTAACCTGACCTAACCCAACCATAAATTATTAGAAATGGGGCCCATTAAGACTTACTTCCGATTAGATTGGGGCCCACGAGACTAACCACCAACAGTTCTCACGCAACAGGAACAGCAGACCAACAGAAACAACAGACTAACAGGAACAACAGACCAACAGAAATCCATATTCCTAAAGACTGTCACGTTAACGTATCCATCTTAACTGGAGATAAAGTAAACGTTATCTGGTTAAGGTAGAATTTCAGTGCAATTTCAATATCATCATAACTTATACATATTTGTGACCTGGATTAAGTGAGTCAGTTCCTTGCCTTTGAATTATATCCAAGTATATAGGGAAAAATATACCGTGTATGAATGTCTAGTACTACAGACCGTAAAGTCGTATTCTCAAAGGCTCTTACGGTATTTTATTTTCCCTTGTGATTGGTAATGTAGGATCGGCAATACTCGTAAGTCGTTCACATAGACGACGGCAAAAATAGCATCAGGATAACACTGGGAATAAAAATTGACCTACGAATCTTAAGGAATCCTAACCTTGGGATAATGTGATGCTTTACTTATGCTCCATTGAAGATTATTGAGGATATGAGCGACGGAAGGATAACATTTAGCGCGAGAATATCTGAGATTATGAAGAGTCCAACAGCCTCTGCAGGGATGTGTGGTGAGAGATGGTGACACAACAGTACAGTACAGAGCTGTTGTTGGTAACGTGTGAGCGAGGGAGATCATCAATAATGTTTGATTTATATTGTTGACAACGATTCCCGGGGTGAGGGTGGGGCCTTTGTCACGAGCAAGACGAGACGTATTCACCAGTTTTGCTAATGAATTTCTCGTATTTTCCGATTACTGAGCACATTAAGGAGTTTTAGTCCGTTGTGTCGTACGTCTGGTACCGTAAATACCGCGGCAAGATAGATACGGATTTAAGACCAAAGTGATCTACCCTTAAAGGCTGGATTTATCCTCGCTCCTGAGGGTGGGTTACGCCCCTCTCTCCCGGGGTTAACAAAGCGTGGCCCTTAAACAAGGATAATGGTATAGTCACGTGACGAATCCAATATGGCGGCCGTGATTAATGAGGGCCGGCACGTGCGTCCGGCTACACACACAACTCAAGATGGCCAAGCGGGAGTCTCTTTATTGACACACTTATAATGATCGTCGGCCGGGAGCCCTTGAGTGGCCTCACTCCACCGTAGGTGGGGGTGGAGAACCTCACTCATTTTCTCCATTTCCTACCTACCTATCCACACACACACACACACACACACACACTATATATTGGGTGTTTTTACCATCCCAGTTTCTATTTCCTCACCCACTACTGTATATCAAGTGGAGACGTAGTGTGGTGTTCCTCAAGGCAGAGGTGCTGTACCTCCTCTATTTCCCATGTTCACTAGTCTGTATCTATACACCTATCAATATACAGTATTTATCTATTTACTTTTACTTGTCCCAATTTCAATTTCATTTATGAATGGGTTTCATTACGAGGCGTCGGTCGCCGTCCCTCAGGGTTGTGTCGGTGTATCAATTTTATATATAATTTTCCCAAGACCGCATTTATTTATTTATTTACATAATAATTTCAATCATCGGCAGTTGTAGGTTAGTGGAAGTATTAATTCAGACTATCTACCTACCACTCATCGGCTAGTGGAGGTGAATGTTGTGTAAATTACTAGTATTTACCAGCAGTGGGAATATATGTGTGCGTACTTAATACTATTTACCAAAACATTTATAAAAGTTGGTATGAATGGCATTAGCCACACTTCCTTAGCCCTTCTGTGACGCCTCCACAAACAAACGGAGTAAATACAACGCGATTGGTTGAATGAGCGACCAGATGACTACCCCGGCATCCCATTGGCTAATCCAACATGACGTCACAATCCGGAAGGTGAGCGCGAGAAAGAACCACAACATGACTTACGGATATCAGTGCTTATCCAGTGTGAGCTAATCGTCTGTGTGTGTGTGTAGACATAATTTGCTGGAAAATTCCCATCCGTAAATATTTAAACAATATTCCGGGAATCATTTAGAGACGTCAATTACGGAGATGTATTAATGGACGGGATTTAACGCGCTAATAGTTCTTATACTTTGTTAGACATATAATATAATGGATTATAAACGAAGGAATTGGTTCAAATCCTTTTACCGAATATTTAATCTTGTGTTTGATATAAAGACTAAACACAAAACACGAGACAGAGAGAACGATAAAGATGGACGATAAACAGGAAGAGAGAAATAAAATAGAAATAATGTCACAAATTACATAAAACGCTTTTACATTTTACTGACTCAAAGGGCGATTTAATAATTGTAGATGATAATTTTACGATAAAAAGACATTAACGACCACTTCTTGCCGCAGATGATAACATTAAAGACCACCTCCTGACGCAGATGATAACTTTAACGACCACCTCCTGACGCAGATGATAACTTTAACGACCACCTCCTGACGCAGATGATAACTTTAACGACCACCTCCTGACGCAGATGATAACATTAACGACCACTTCTTGACGCAGATGATAACTTTAACGACCACCTCCTGGCGCAGATGATAACTTTAACGACCACCTCCTGACGCAGATGATAACTTTAACGACCACCTCCTGACGCAGATGATAACTTTAACGACCACCTCCTGACGCAGATGATAACATTAACGACCACTTCTTGACGCAGATGATAACTTTAACGACCACCTCCTGACGCAGATGATAACTTTAACGACCACCTCCTGACGCAGATGATAACTTTAACGACCACCTCCTGACGCAGATGATAACTTTAACGACCACCTCCTGACGCAGATGATAACATTAACGACCACTTCTTGACGCAGATGATAACACTAACGACCACTTCTTGATGCAGATGATAACATTCCTTCTGTGTAAGTAAGTTAAGGATAGTTGTAGGTGTTGGCACTGTACAGTACACACCCCCCTCTACACTATTACTCCGCCTCTCCTCCATTACCTCCCTCCTTCTCTGTCTCTCTCTACTTCCCTCAGTCACTCCACAATGTGTTCATTATATCACTATCACGATATTGGAGAAATTACAGACAAATATTAATGAGGAGTAACATAAAACAATGTAATGATGAAGCAGCAGCATGAAGGAATATTATTGATGTCGTGTAAAATGAATGAAATCATAGCCGGGAGTTTATTATCCTGTGATATTAAAAAAGGCATCAGGAGCATTATATATTAATTATTCCTGATATTGGAAGACTTGTTGGATGTAAGACTCAGTGTTGCGTAAATTGTGAGAATATATGTATATGTTATACAGTAGTGTATATAAATGTATAAATTCATTGTTCTGTATTTCACCCCTTTAATAATAAAGATAAATAACCCCTTTGTCACTCTATAAACATGTATTTTACTGACATACTTTAACTGCCTTTAAAATGTTGTTTTGGGAGAAAGTTGCTGATGATCGATGGATATTCTCAGTGACGGTTCCAGGGGGGTCCTGGAGGTCCGGACCCCCCTGCCTCCCCCTTTTCAACAGAAAATAACAAAACTTTTTCTTTAATGTAATAATGTACTCAAGCATTTTTTGTAATGTAAAAAGTTATTACTATTGACCTCAGAATATCTCCTAATATCAAGTGCACATGGCTTCAAAATGCCCATGACATTGATCAGAATAAAAAACAGAAACAATCCGGGGGAGGGGATGGGGGGGGGGGGAGGGGGCTTACAGCGCTTCCCCCAAACCCCCCAGCTGGATGGACTCGCTTTGCTCGCCATGTTCCCCCACCCACAACTTCTTGGACTCGCTTTGCTCGCCATGTTCCCCCACCCACAACTTCTTGGACCCCCTCTTTTGATATTCCTGGATACGCCCCTGACACACACACACACACACAACAGTAGACCCGTAGGTTGTGTCTGACGGATGGACAAATCGATCCATCATCTCGAGTCAACTGAGGATGTTTGTTTATTTACCATCAATCAGACGGAGATAGCATGGCCACGCCGCCCTTCCCACTCCTCCCGTCACTACCACACTTCTTCCACTACCTCCCTCACCCTCCTACACCTCTCCCACACTCACACCCTCCTACACCTCTCCCACACCCACACCCTCCCAACACAGTGGAACTGCCAACGGAGCAGTTTGATTCGAACAAATATTTATCGAAAAAGAGATTGGAAGGATATTAATGTGAGTATCGGCCAACGTTACTGCTGATGGATGTTAATATATTGTTTACGAGAGCAGAACTCTCTAGTGATAGGAGTATCCACTCGAATATCAGAATACAATAGGGAAATTAGTTTCGAATGAACAATCGCCTTATGTATGATTAACGGCAGCAATACGACGAAAACTATTAATGGCAACACTCGCCTTACCTGTGATTAACGGCAGCAGTGGGGCGAAAACGGTAAATGGCAACAATCGCCTTATGTATGATCAATGGTAACAGTATGACGAAAACGATTAATAGCAACAATTACCTTATGTATGATTAAGGGCAACAGCACAACGAAAACGATTAATGGCAACAATCGCCTTATGTATGCAGGCTATTTGGTATGGCCACTGCGCTGGTTAGGGGGGGTTGCCTCGGCCGCCGCGATAATTGTAGCGTCATCTGCCGGGGTGATCTTCCGAGGGGCTCCTGCCCTCCTACTAACACAATACAACACACTCATATTCAGAATGATTTGGACACTCTAGGACAGGTTACCTAAACTGTAAATTTACATTTCAAATATAAACATGGTTAGAAATTATATGCCAGCTTCCATAACTCTACTACATAATCTAAACAATAGTATCAACATGAAAAGGTTACAGCAGTGATTATTATTCCCAGATAGATCACCAATTTCAATAATATCAAAATGTAGCCTTACCCATACATAACTACCCACAATTAGTGATGCTGAATTTGGTTGTTCATAAACTTAGGTTAGGATTCCTCTAGCTACAGAAGGCGTATTTATGAGGTGCGGGCGAGACAAAAGTGAAGCATTTAAAATTTATGTAAAATTTCCCCATTGTTATCATATATCTTACGCCATACATCCTACACCATACACCGCATACAATATATGTAAGTATACAACGTACAGTTCCGTTCAGAAGTTCATGGTAAGTTTCGTTCAAGATTCTTCGAACACTGCTGGAGACAGCTGGCAAGTTAAGGTCGTTTGTTTGTTATAGTACGTTGTAAGAATTATGAGTGAATGTAAAAGTAATCGGTGATTGGTTACTTAGTTCCCCGTAGCTTATTTAATGGTTGGGCTTTGTTGTTCCGTATTATATTATACTACGTACTATAACAAACAAACGGCCTTAACTTGCCAGCTGTCTCCAGCAGTGTTCGAAGAATCTTGAACGAAACTTACCATGAACTTCTGAACGGAACTGTACGTTGTATACTTACATATATTGTATGCGGTGTATGGTGAAGGATGTATGGCGTAAGATATATGATAACAATGGGCAAATTTTACATAAGTTTTAAATGCTTCACTTTTGTCTCGCCCGCACCTCATAAATACGCCTTATGTTTCTTAAAGAATAATGAGAGATTTCTCTAATATTTAACATGAATTTACAGGATATTTTTTATAGGATATGTATAATTATTTCCGGGTACCTACACACACACACGCCGTTTGTTTCCCGTGACCACATGAACATTAACCCCTAACTTATTTGAATTGATGACTAAACACCTTAACGCTAAGCTAACCTAATATTACCTAACCTAAACTAACAGACCATAACCATAACTTAACCAAACCTAACCAACCAACCAACCAACCAACCTAACCTAACCAAACCTACAGTAAAACATAACATCACATAACATAAAACAACCTAACCTAATATTCCAGGGCATTTAATCATCAGGTGAAATAAGCTCGGGGCTAATCTTCATGTGAACCATTTTCCAAATAACTCATAACTAACTCTTCCGAGATTCAGCCCTGGTAGTTAGGTTAGGTTAGGTTAGGTTAGGTTAGGTTAGGTATTTGGTATGAAAAGATGTTTATGTACTCACCGTTAATGAATTCATACCCTATTGCGTCGAAGTTTTGTGACGTTATGACCTGGTAAAGTTTATTTACCATAATTAACACATTTAAAGTACCATCAATCTATCAAGAAGCTACTTTTCAGTTTACTTGTAGTAATCAATACATGGTTATTTGTTTATAGTACCAATAATTGCTTAATAAAACACTTAATTTATATTTCCTTAGTACGATGAAAGTTAAAGGTCGATTGGATCAAGTCACTTTGAGACGACAGTTTTCTTCACTTTTTAAAATGGTCTTTTACATCCTTTGGCCGTATTATTTTCCTCTCACAAACACCTACAATTGCTCTTCTTGCAAGATAATACACTGAGAAAGATCACCAGGGCTGTTAATGTATGTAATTTTAAAGATAAAGTCATCACTCGCGAAGACTAACACAACACTGGTTTGTTTACGCCGTGGTCGCCGGTACATTTTTACTTACTATATTATTTACTGTTCGTATTTCCTTTATTTCTTACGGAGGAAGAAAAATACTGAATATAAGGTTAATATGCCTTTACTCAGGTATTTTCTATATTATTTGGACTATATTATAGAAATGTACTATTGAAATATACATAAAAAAGTCATCTTTGGAAAGTCGTAAATGTTTTTGTTTTCTCGGTGAGTCAATTTTTCTCCAACTTTAATAATAATAATAATAATAATAATAATAATAATAATAATAATAATAATGACTGAAGAAGTAGCAATAGTCGTACATGTAGTATTATTTAGAAGAATGTAATTTAACATTTCCAAATACATTTCTATCATTACCAAGTTAGTAGAAACCCATTGTAAGTAAAGTACTAAGTTTTTAATTTCCTATAGGACAACATCCAAAATCTTAACATGTCACAAGAGAAAATACCACAATGACCATCTGAAAATACAGAAAACGGAGGATTACACGTAGATGTTTTGGGTGTAGACAAGCATGAAGAGCCGAATATAATACAAAAGGGGCCCAGGGCAAGCGCTCATTTTGGGGGCCCTTAGGCAATATTATACTTTTCGTATAACGGTACCCATTCTATCAACTTCGCCTAAATTCCTTAAGATATTTTTTTCCCATTTGTTCGTTACAATCTGGGAGCTTCCAAATGTTGCCAATTTGGACAACATTGCCAAAGTCATTATTCAATCTCTCTATATCTGATAAAGTTATAACCTATTTATCGTTTTCGAAAATGAATCTATTTTATTTTCAGGTTTTAATAATTTTTTCATTCACCCATACATAATATACCTGTATATATATATATCCGACCCTGCCAAACATCAAGGGACTTAATACCACCAAGTACGGAAAGTTAGACTAAAATATTTTCCGTTTGCAGATTAATGACTAATGGTAATATACTAATGTTTGCGAGTGTGGGGACCAGGGCGATGAAATCATTCTCTTCCAAATGCCACCTCTTACAATAGTTATAAAACTCACCAATCAGTACTGGCTCGTCAGTCTCTACACCATCAGCAGGAAGGTCCCATCCAGCTGGCCATGAGTAGACAAATTCTCCCGACATTTGACCCATTGAGATTGAAAACCTAATTGAAATATAATTTATAGGCTATACAGCTAAAAGTATTTTCTCATTGAGGAGAGATTTCGACTTTAGAGTCAGTGGTGCTTAACGTCTTCTTACCGCTGCGTTAGTTGAGCAATCTAACAAAACATTCGGCATATATTGACTTCCACGACAAATTATGAGAAGAAAATTACTTATTACAAAATGGCGTGTGGAAATATTTAACAAGAATCAAATATATACTGTAGACTATATATTAACAGAAGGATGGTGAGAAACTACGGGTTAAAAATACGTAGGTTACAATCACAAAAATCATCGACATTTGCATGGTAAAACTTGTACACCTACGGGATATGATTTGATCTAGATAGCAACGCACTTACTATAATGAAGCCGTAGAAAACATGACTGAGATAACTGTAATATACCTCTGGCGGTGCACTTAACGAGAGCTTAAGTAGGTGATATATATGCAGAGGACAAGATATGAACAGTAACAGGTTAACTAGAGATTTTGTAACGGAATTGAATGTGTAATGTGTATGGGAGTAGTCGTGTGAATAGGATGCTTGACACACACACACACACTACTGTGTACCCAACATGCATTAATAAGTAAACAGACCTACTAGTTAAACTCGTTTCTCACTATTATTAACTTTTAGACAAGTTCTCCAGTAATATCTTCCATCTATTTCTATATCAAACCTACAAATTACAAATAAATTATAAAATGAATTTGACCATAATTGGACATGGATACATTTTTATTAATGTCTCCCACACCAGTTTCCCGCCAAATTCCAAATCAAACAGGGCTAAATTTGCGGGTAAATGGTTCTTCTGCGTCTTTTTCTCTCTTCTTTCCCTCCCCCTTCTCCCCTCTCACTGTATCCGCCAATCGGAAACCTGATCCTTATCCCACCTATTGACTGTCGACTTAACTGCCAATTTAGCCGTAAGAGATACACAGTACCACCTTGTTTACAAATGGCCGCCAGGCTTTCAACCCCAGGATCAACTGAGTATTTCTATCGGGTGATCAATATTAAGCTCATGCCTTTCTTACGCTCAAAATGCCGGTACATAATTATACCTTTTCACTGAGTAGGGGAGTTTAACAATGTTCAGGAGACCGCAGAACTGCTCGATACCTTTGAGACATTTGGATGACGCCCTTCTTGCATTAGATTTAGAGGTTCATATCAAATCAAGGCAGAAGCTCCTGTAAATAATTGGCTCAGTGATTAAGTGGTCATCTTTTGGACGTTGTAATGTTATCTCGCCCCTATAAGACCGCCCGGGAAGAGTGAAGTTACATTTATCCACGTTTTCTATAAGGCGGGATTAGGGGGAACTCTTATATGTAATCTGCCGCCATGTCAGAATTATTACTCTGAGAATCTACCTTAACTAGATACGATCATTTAGCACTAGTTAGGAGACTATAATAAGATTCAAGAATTGTTCCCAAAAGATATTATTCCTTAATTATGTCTCCTACCTGGTGTTAAGTGAACGTTAGGTAGATAATGTATTTTCAGTGTAATTTGGGTATAATGTTTGTTCTTTAACTTCACTCAACCAGTTGGGTTTATTCTTACGTCTTCAGCTACTGGTAATGCGTATCGTCAGAACCTTTAAAGACTGATCTCAACATCTTCATACCAATAGTTTAAAAATATAATAAATAGAAAAGTCTTCACTGGGATCACCTGAAGATTATCCACAACAACCTATTTCACTTAAAGATTAACCACCTAAATCCTAACCTAACCTAACCTAACCTAACCTAACCTTAACCTAACCCAATCTATCCCAACCCAACCCAACCTAACCTAACCTAACCTAACCTAACCCAATCTATCCTAACCTAACCTTAACCTAACCCAATTTATCCTAACCCAACCCAACCTATCCTAACCCAACCCAACCCAACCCAATCTAACCTAACCTAACCTAACCCAATCTATCCTAACCCAACCCAACCTATCCTATCCCAACCCAACCCAACCCAATCTAACCTAACCTAACCTAACCCAATCTATCCTAACCCAACCCAACCTATCCTATCCCAACCCAACCCAACCCAATCTATCCTAACCTAACCTTAACCTAACCCAATCTATCCTAACCCAACCCAACCTATCCTAACCCAACCCAACCCAACCTAACCTAACCTAACCTAACCCAATCTATCCTAGCCTAAGGTAACTTCACATAGCTATAGAACTCCTTACTCAAAACATAAGTGAAAAACTCTTGGTCTGAGTACTCCTGAATAGAGAAGTCACTAAAAGATGGTTCAGGTATGCGGGTATAATTATTTACTTACCTGCACTGTCTATGTACATTCAGAATCAGTAAATCTGACACGTCGATTTTATCTATCTATCTATCTGTCTATCTATCTATCTATCTATCTATCTATCTATCTATCTATCTATCTGTCTATCTATCTATCTATCTATCTATCTATCTATCTATCTAAGTTACTGCTGATGATAGTTAAGTGACTAGGAGGAGATGAAGCCTCAGGGATGATGATACGAGGCAGATGTGGTGTGACAAGACGCGTGGCTGCCCCGGGGTTGATGATGCTGAGTGACAGGCGCGGGGAGGGGCGGGGTGGCGCGGGGAGGGGCAGGGTGGCGCGGGGAGGGGCGGGGTGGCGCGGGATCAATTTTAGGTTAGGAAAAACTCAGAGTCTTGGCAGTACTGAGTATTCAGTGGGATATCACACGGAGGCTAAGCTTTGAAGACATAATGACTCAGTTCCCTCGAAAAGGGTCAAGGAAAAATCACTTAAGTTAATGCAAGTGAGACACATTATTAGTTTTGACAATAAATTCCTTTTTCATGTTCACTCATAAGGAATATATTTCGTTTTTTTTTATTTTTAAAGTTACTTTTAGAATTCGTCTGTAACACATGATAATATTTGCCAGGTTGCCAGTAAGTACTGCATCACTCATACACTGCCTATCAATTTAATTTTAACAAACATATCAAGGCGGTTAATCTTTGAAAGCTAACAGTTTCCTCCAGGTAGATTAGTCAAGGAAAAGCGCTTTTCTTTTTGTACAAACATGGATGCAGATTATTTTGTTTTCTGATAGGTTCCTTTAATTATGAAAGAATATACTCGTATCTATGGAATATTGACATGTTGTACCTCTATGAATTTGACTTTGCAGTTAGCCCTACTGATCAGAATATTTCATAACAATATTGCATAATCTTCTTTTACAATGAATAGTTGATTAATAAAATTTGTCATTTAATGTAAACCAAAATTAGTTTCAATAATCCACCTGAGTAGTTAGATTTGCATAATGAAAATCAGTAATGAGTATGACAACTTGCAGAGGAAACTGTCTGTAACCTGAATTTTTTTTTTCCATTAGGCACATATCTGCTGTATTTTTATCAAAACAAGCTTAACAGACATATAGGTCATATTCATTCTTCGCGTTAACTTATTATTAGTAGCAATAGCAGTTGTTGACGTTGTTATAGTGGTAGTGTAGCAATTACTAGCAAAGAGGACATTACTACTAATATACACCTGTTGATAGTTGGCGCGCACACACACGGACACATTTCTCTAACTTAGAACTTAAAGGTGCCCTGCAACTCAGCATGTGCCCTGCATGGCACCGCTCAAGCTGAACTTGCCCCTGCATAAAATAAAGTAATAAGTCAAGGATAAAATCAAAGTACCTCTGGAGGCACTTTGACTTGGGTCAAGGATCCTTGGTTTTATATTGTTTCTCCTTGACTTTGGTCGCTCACAAAAAGCGAAACATGTCTCACAAGAACCGGTATTTTAGTTGCTCGCGGTTCAGTCTCAGTGTTAGTAAAACTGCTCGAACGGGTTCCGGAACCGGTTCCTTCAGAGTAAACAAACAAGGAGCAACGCAACTCATCCAGACGCCCACTAGGTCTCAGATTTCATATCAGTAACTGACTTAATGGGTACGCCAGTCTCATTCATAAACTCAGATTCATATATTAGAATATCAGAAAACCATTCAGAAAACCTCCCATAATATTTCCGTCGAAACGAACTTTCACTCAATAACTACAAACAACAAACAAAAAATAATAGTTACCTTCGTTATAAATAATGACATTAGGCAGTAGAAGGTAAAATTATCGTTTCAGTTAAACACCTATTTGAAAGTCGTTAAAAACCCACCAAAACCCATCGGAAAACCATAATATCAACTTAACCTAACCTAACCTAAACTTAAAATCCAAAAATTCGCTGCATGACCGCTCCCGAATGACTAAGAAAACAGCTGAATGACCGTCAGTCACGGCTTTAAATGGCATTTTTTCAAGTTTGTCAGTGCCTTTCCCGTCACGAAGGACCAGGGCTAGTGCGTGGTAATCTATCAGAGATCTTATAAAGCCGAGGTACAATGTTTTAACAATTGTAATATTATCACCATAATGTGGGCTGTACCCGGTTACACTTCTAAGAGGTTTCAGTCTGTCAATACATTTACTTTTATCCTCTTCACCACTGATCGGCTCGTTAGCCGCTTGGGCGATCTGTTACGTCTCTGTTGCGCACTGTTGGCAAGTACTGGGCATGCACCGGCTCCTGAATGTATCTGAACCCGCTTCAGTGTTGGTCGAGCCTGGTCTTGAAACAGCTCACACTCGGCGCCGTCACCACACTCTCTGGCAGATTGTTCTAAGAGTTCACAACTCTCACTCCGAAAAAGTTACCCCTCACAGTTATCCGGACTTGCGGCTTCTTTAACCTTGAGCTATGTCCCCTTGTGGGGCGAGCGTCCGCCAGCTCCAGATAAGGACACTCGACTGAGTAGTGCCCTCTGAGATGCTTATACACCTCACTCAGATATCCCCTTGCCCGTTTGAAGTACAAGCTAGGCAATTAAGTTCAGGCGCTCCAATCTATCCGAGTAGCTGAGGTGCTGCAGTATAGGCACCAGTCTGGTGGCCCTCCTTTGGACATTTCCATTCAGCTGATCTCGGGGACCAGATGGGGTGACCAGATGGTTAAGCACTTCACTCTTGAAGATCGTTACGAGGGACGGACCATCTAGATATCTGAACGAGCTTCTTATAAGACCTAATAACTTATATGCATGGTATACCTTCTTTTCGTAATGGCCAGAGAACTTCAGTTAATTGTCAACGTACACACCTAGGTCCTTTTCACATTCCGTCTCATTTACGGCAGTCTCTTCGTCCCGTTGGGACATATGATACGCTTCCTTACCATTGATACGTCCCAGCTGCATCCTCTTACACTTCGTGACATTGAATCTCAGCAGCCATTTATTTGACCATTCTTGAAGCTCACAGAGACCCTTCTGCAGCTCTTCACAGTCCGCTTGGTTCTTAATTTCCCGAAATAACTGGCATCGTTTGCAAACATTTGTACAGCTTCAGGCATGTCATTTATGAAGCAAACAAACAGCAGCGGGTCCAATATACTGCCCTGTGGTACTCCACTTGTGACAGGTACAGATGATGATTTCGTGCCATTAACCACCACACACTGCTTGCGGTCATGTAGAAAGTCCTTTACCCACGCCAGGACATTTCCCCGAATCCCGTACCCTTGCAGTTTAATTTTCAGCTTTTCATGGGGTACACTGTCAAAAGCCTTGGCAAAATCTAGGTAAATATTATCGATATTATTAACCTGATCTAGAATTTTGGTACAAATATCCAATATCCTGAGTAATTGTGTCAAGCAGGAGCGCCCCGGCATAAAACTGTGTTGGCAATCATTTACGAGTTGGCGGGTTAGCTGTTGTATGGCATGTAAGGTACAAGGGACGGAGACACCATACACTGATCACGGTCGTACATGTTAGTTAACGTAAAAGCAGACGATTCACATTACGCTCAATAGCCCATAAAACATGTTGCTGTAACTTCTTTATTGAGTCCCCCAGTTTAGACGTCCATTTTCTTATCGCTTCAGGGCGCCTGAGTTCTTAGTTTTCTGTGTCATGTACCTCAGCGACTCTGATATTCATTAGTATCTCATATCATGTCATAAAGTTAGAAATTGCAACTGAAGTCGTACATGTTAGATTAAGTTAGATATGTCTGATTACAGATGAAACATTCAAGAGCCCTTGTGAGTGATGTTGAAAGCTTCGACTGTATTTACTGTTAGTAAAATTGTCAAATCAGTTTGAATAGAGTTTGCCCGTAAAAGTGAGAAATCCCTGAACCCGTCCGTAGAGATGCCAGGAGTTGCCAACTGATACTGAAGTTAGATCATTTTGATTCCCAATCATCACAGAATCTGATATTTGTATTGAAATTATTGTCAGTTTTATATTTTAGGAAGTAATTAATTTCCTGAAAAGAATGTGTGTCTTATCTCCAAGATCTAACGTATACCCATAGAGGGCTCTTGTCTAAGATTTTGATTATGTTGTGAGAAAGACGTTGTCAGCTTGGACATTCTGCGTCCATTTCACTTTTGACTGGCAAGCTCAACCCCTGATTATATTGTAACAATAGACAGATAAAAATCATCCTACCCAGAACACTGATTTTCATAGCCGAATGGACAGCAACTGATTTAAATGAAAATTGTGTCAATGCGTGAATTGCCCTGTTTGACATGCCTGACTTTCCAATTAGCTCTAATATAACCGCGTGCACGAGGGACAGCGTCACTCTTGACGTATCCCTCATCGTATCTCCAGGTATGTAGATATGTCTCACGCCGCCACATTAAGTCAGTTTAACTCATTTGAATTTTGTGAATATCAGTGTTCATGCTTTAACATAGTCAAATTCTCATGTGCCAAGTAAGCATTAACGTTTAACGTAAATATTGTCTGTGTCGTTGCCAAACGTATTATTGTTTGTGATTGAGTTTGGTTTTCTAAACGAGTCCTTGACGCGTCCCTCCTCCAATCTCCTGGCACAGTGTTTGTAGATGAATTCCCGCAGCTACCGGGGATCGGTAGCTGCCTACACCCAAGATGTTCCCTGAAGGATGTCTTTAATATGGTGAGATTAAAATCTGAGTACAGGCTCACCCAGGGAAAACAGTGCTAAGACATACTGCACCGAGCCTACCCCGGCGATACTAGCGAACGAGATTCAGCTATTTGCGTAGTACACAAACACCAGAGCCAGCAGTGTCAGCCCAGTGTAACCAAGTCTTGCCGGATGTACTAATCTTGGTTGTATACTTTTACTTTTTTACTTTTATCCTCTTCACTGATCGGCTCTTTAGCCGCTTGGGCGATCGGTCACGTCTCTGTCACACACTGTTGGCAAGTACTGGGCATGCATCGGCTCCTGAATGTACCTGAACCCGCTCCAGTGTTGGTCAAGTCTTGTCTTGAAAGAGCTCACACTTGGTGCCGTCACAACACTTTCTGGTAGAGTGTTCCAAGAGTTTACAACCCTCACCCCGAAAAAGTTTGCCCTCACAGTTTTCTGGACTTACGGCTTCTACAATCTTGAGCTGTGACCCCTTGTGGGGCGAGCGTCCGCCAGCTCCAAGTAAGGACACTCGACTGAGTAGTGCCCCCTGAGATGCTTATACACCTCAACTAAGTCACCCCTTGCCCGTCTGTAGTATAAGCTAGGCAAGTTCAGGCGCTCCAATCCCTCAGGGTAGCTGAGGTGCCGAAGTGCAGGCGCCTGTCTAGTGGCCCTCCTTTGAAAATTTTCAACCAACTGACAGTCCCGAGCATATCTCGGGGACCAGACGGGGTGACAGTACTCCAGATGGGGAAGCACTTCACTCTTGAAGATCGTTACGAGGGACAGACCGTCTAGATATCTGAACGACCTTCTTATAAGACCCAATAATTTATTTGCCTGGTTTACCTTCTTCTTGCAATGGCCCGAGACCTTTAGCTCATTGTCAACATACACACCTAGGTCCTTCTCACATTCAGTCTCAACTAGTGCAGTTTCTTCATCCCGTTGGGACATATGATACGCCTCCTTACCGTTGGTGCATCCTCTTACACTTCGTGACATTGAATCTCAGCAGCCATTTCTTCGATCATTCCTGGAGCCCACAGAGGTCCTTCTGCAGCTCTTCACAGTCAGCTTGGTTCTTAATTTCTCGAAATAACTTGGCGTCATCGGCAAACATTTGTATGGAGAAGTGTAAAACGTCAGGCATGTCATTTATGAAACAAACAAACAACAGCGGGCCCAATACACTGCCCTGTGGTACTCCACTTGTGACAGGTACAGATGACGATTTCGTGCCATTAATCACCACACACTGCTTGCGGTCATGTAGAAAGTCCTCTATCCACTTCAGGACATTTTCCCGAATTCCGTACCCTTCCAGTTTGATTTTCAGCCTTTCATGGGGTACACTGTCGAAAGCCTTGGCAAAATCTAGGTAAATATTGTCGATATTACCACCCCGTTCCAGAATATGGGTCTAAATGCCCAACACCATGAGCAATTGTGCTAAGCAGGAGCGCCCCTGCATAAAACCGTGTTGGCAATCCTTTACAAGGTTGTTTAGTATTAGATGTTCCATTGCAGCATCTCTGATAATACTCTCAAGTACTTTACATATAATGCTGGTCAGGCTCACCGGTCTATAGTTGTTCGTGGAGTGACGATCGCCCTTCTTGAAGATAGGACTCACATAAGCCACTTTCCATTCACTGGGGACCATTTGTTCATCCAGGCATTTACAAACAGGATCTTCAGGGGATCGGCAGGCTTGTTGCACAACTCTCTTAGCACTCTAGGATACACCATGTCAGGGCCGGGACTCTTATGGACCTTTAGTCTGGATAGTTTATTTCTAATACCCTCTTCTGTGAACACAATGTGGGTCAGTGCTGTGTCGAACCGTCTGTCCTCAAACGCAGGAAGGTTAATTGCATCCTCTCTTGTGAACACCGAGGAAAAGAAGCTGTTCAATGCCCCAGTTTTATCCTGGTCAGAATCTGCGTAACTACCATCCTCAAGCCTCAGTTCTGATACTCCTACCCGCGTTTTCAATTTCGACTTTGCATAGCGGTAAAACGCCTTTGGGTTTGACGTGACCTCGCTTGCAACCAGCCTCTGGAACTCCTTTTCAGCCCTTCTACACTCTATCTTTGCTTGGTTTCTGGCTCTTGCATACATCCTCCTGTCTTGCTCATCGTTTGACCCAACCCACGTCTTGAATTTTTGGGTTTTCTTCTTAATTCTGTCGACCGCCGCATGGTTCATGTGTAGGGATCCCCTCGTATTCCTAGAAGCACTGGGTTTGGTCTTGGGTATATATTTATCGATCAAATCGGTCACTTTACTAGTTATCATATTCAGCGTAGTGTCTGCGTTCTTGTACCTAGAATCAGACCAGTTGATACCTCTCATCTCTTTCTTCATCCCATTGTAATTTCCCTTGTAATATTTGCACCTTGGCCTGGCCTTATCCTGGACTAGGTAACAGTTAAATCTGAATGACAACACTATATGGTGACTGGTGCCAAGTGGGGCAAGGTGTTCCAGTTTGGCCACCATACCCTCCTTGTTTGTTATGATGAGGTCAAGTGGCTTGGGTGTTTGCTCCCCTCTGTAATGTGTCGGGTCTCTAACATGTTGGAACAGAAAATTATCTCTCAGAGTTTCTACAAAAAGAGTAGCAAGGTTATTCAAGTCATTTGGGGTGGACTCGTTTCTCCAGTCGATGTCGCCATAGTTAAAGTCCCCCATGATAAGGAGGTGGCTAGGGTTGAGCATTGCCGCGTTGTCGATTAAGGCTCTTAAGTTCCTTTGATTTAGTGGGCCACAGTTTGGGGATCTGTAGATACACCCGACGATAAGTAAATCCCCTCCCTTTAATTTAATTTTACACCACTTGGACTCTTCAAAAACATCCTCTCCCTGTACCCTCGCCTGGTTGGCTCTAAGGTCTTGCCTAGCATAGATAACCACACTCCTCTTGCAAGTTTCTTGAGAAAGGTTCGTAAATGAGTCATATCCAGCAATACTGAATTCACATTCCTCTGGGTCGATTCTCGTCGATGGTGGAGAGGCTGTGTATTGGCAGGGGAAGACTTATGCAAGCTCCTTCCCTGTTCGCCACGAGGGCTAGCCAGCAGCGGTAACTGAAAGCGAAAGGGAGCAGGCAGTGCTTGTACCTTAACACCCTAATGATGCCACAATAGACTCATTTCACCACCCTGTGTGCTAACACACCAAGCCCAGTGCCGCCCTGTCACTTCCAAACATCGCACTCTTCTGGTTTCCTCCTGAATAATAAGCTCATAACAAAGGCCAGACCAACCGCCCAAATGACTAGAGAGCTGATAGGTGATGAGATTTTGATAAAAAAACGCAATTAAAAACGCGCTTTTCAAATTTCGTGACAATCTGTCTTCAACGTTTTTATCTACTTGCCCATTCCACTCGTGCGACTGTTGCCAACATCACTCACTAGAATGAAAGTGGATAGTTCTGTTAATATTTAAGGGCCCCAAGTATTTAACATATTAAATGAAATGGATAGATTTTGAATATATTATACTGAAGAAAAAAATCGATACATCTCACAAAGAAACTTGATATAAAAAGTTGTATATTAATATTGGTGGAGTGTGGGTAGCACGGTGTGGTAACCTTGTGTTTGTGTTAGACTGCTGGTGTGAATTGAAAACAAACTTGGCGGGATGATGCTTTTTCAAGGTTGTTTATTTCCTCGTGATAATGACGTTTTATGGTGAATAAGGTATTGTTGATGGCTTATGTATCTCTTAAAGTATGTTAAAGTAATGTTTCAAGACTCTAGATAGTCTCAGTGATTGCAAAATGGGTATTATTGGAAGACATTAGGTTGTTGGCCAGTGGAGGTATATGTTACGAACTGCACAGTATAAAAGTTACCATTAACTACAATGTAACTCCCGGAACTTACACCTGACCCAGATATTCCTGGAGATAATTTCCTTGCTGTGGTAGCACTTTACGCTGGGCATTGGTGTAGCTTATACATATTTTTAGATGCTGCATACTGTAGTGAACTGCTATGTATAAAAGTGTACATTCAAAGTTTGTGTTAAGGTACAGAATGCAACTATGTTACTGAAACAAAGCACAATGGGTAAAGGTTTACAAAACTGTTATCACCTGAAGGAAATGTGCGATTTGCTTTATTTTTTTTTTACACTGTTAGCATGATGTTAAATACAGGAATGAAAATGATAAAGCATAGATCCAGGTCAATAGCCTCTTCTCTAACCCACGCCCGGAAAACCGGACTATGCATTATCGTGTGCATTTATGTGTTTAATATTATGCTAATAGTGTGTACAAAAATATAAACCAAATTGCACTAAGCCACAGAACCTAGGAAAGCTTACTTAACCTAACCTAACCAGCCTAACCCTATCATAAGGAAAACAACCTAGAACACCATACCTAACTATTGTCATGAAGGAAAAAAATCTTAAACACCTTACCTTATACACTGATTAATTTTATGGTGTCTGTGGAGAAATGCGTAGGAGCGCTTATTACATTCAAACTGGTATTTTTTGTTAATGTGTAAGTTCCTTCTGCATTTGGAACATTTACAAATGTTCTTAATTAAAACATGGTCACAAATAAAAGCTAACAAATGAGAATTGTCAAGAAATAGGTGTGATAAATCACGTTAAGAACAATCACAACCACCGCAGGCCAACATTATGTATACGAGATGCTCTAACGCGCAATAATCACGTCATGTACCCTTCCCTTGGGGGAACCGTTTAAGTGGGAGGACACACAGTTCATAGAGAATTGTGATGAATGTTAACGGCGTAAAAAACGATGACGAGAATCCAATCAGCTAAAAGATCGTGTAAAAGTACAAATATGGCACAATTACATCATTTATTGCTTGATAATAAAAAAAGAGAAAAACTATAGATGATAGAAAGAAAACAGAAAATGCATTTCATAAATAAACAAAAGAAGAATAAAGTGGTATTTACATAATTCTGAACTTAATAAAGATGCATAATTATTTTATTAAAAGGATCAGTAATAATGGACCAAAATTTATACAATTGGAGAGGAAGTGATCAATGGCGGCGGGACGGGAATTGTGAAATGGACCGTCTCAGGGTAAGAAAATGATTTTTGGTGTTTGAAATGCACCTAGAGATATAATTTTAATGCCATAACATCAGTGTTTTTACCCAGTAATTTTCCCACTAACAAGAAATTTAAGATCATAGGATAGAGTAAATAAAAAAAAATAAAAAAAAATAAATAAAAAATTCAATATAATAGAAAGTTGTAGTTTCTTTTAATGTACTTACAATCATCAAAATCATAAGTATGTACATAGCAAAAATAAAGAAAATCAACAAACAACTTATAATGACAACAGTTTCGTAAATATTTACCGCATAATGGGTAAAGGTTTACGAAAGCGCTACCACCAGAAGTTTTGTTGATTTTCTTTATTTTTGCTCTACTTATTGTTTTGGTGATATTAAGTATATTAAAAGAAACAACAACTTTCTATTATAATTTAAGTATTTTTTTAGGAATTTTTTTATTTACTTTATCCCACTTCACAATGCTCCTCCCGGTGTCATTTTTGTTGTTTACCTCGCTGAATCCCTCTTCAAGAGACGTTTCCTAAATGATGGTGAACGCTTCCACAAATTCCTCCTCGCCATTGCTGATGTATATGAACCTCAATATTAAGGTACAATTTGTTGATTAACTCATAAATTAACCTGACTTAACAAACCCATAGGCTGGGTATGTTAGGTCAGGCTCTATGCATTGTCGTTTCCATTTTTGTGTTTAATATCATGCTAATACGTAGTGTGTACAAAAAATTTATACCAAATCGCACATTTCCTTCTGGTGGTAGTGCTTTCGTAAACCTTTACTGCACAATGAATTTAAAATTACTAAAGAAATGGTATGTCGGTTGTGGCCTCTGCATTTTTGGCACTTAGACTGAATTGTCTGATTTTAGCAAAGTAAGTACTAAATGAAGTATTAGTGTGGAACAGGGTCCGGGTTAACCAGCACCTTTTTTCTTATCATATCCACTTATCAGCACACTAGCCGTTTGGGCGGTCTATCCAGTGTAAGTACAGAAGGAAACCTGGGACCGGGAAACCTGTGGTGTTTGGTAGAGGGTCACACTGTATAATATCCTTCTCACGTGTGTCCGGGCCGAGGCTCTAACCCTTGACACGTTGGTGAGAGTAATGCATGTTACCTCAAGAATATCCCAGAACAGGTGGAGGCTTTATAATATCCATAATTTTGCTTTTCTTGGTTCTTGATTTAAATATATTGGTAAATTTCGGTAAAATTGTAGTTTCGATCATCCCTGTATTTAGATACCCATACTATGTTTTCCCAACAGTTTTTGACGTAGTTTGAATGATTTTGATCTTCACTAATTTTTCAGATCACCCCCTTACCCAGCTGCAATGGGGGACCCCCAGTGGGAACCCGGGGCTTTGGGTGAGGGAAATTCACAAAAACTTATGATTTTCGAAATATGAAGGTCCAAATCGTACAATTCACATAAAAAAAACACCGGAAAAACATAGCTTGGATATCTAACCCAAACTAATCTAAATAATTTGTGACAGAAATGATGTAGAAGGAAATTGTCTAAACTATTGATTACAATCGTTAAATTCCTAACATTCCCCTGATGACAGAAACTATAATACTGTCATATAAAATTTTCACTTGTTGCCACTAAATGAAATTGAAGTTGAAACTAAGTTTTTCCAATGGCTTTTGATGTTATGAACGAATTTGACATTCATATCTGGCGCAACTTAATAAAATGTTAAATGTCTTGCTTATACATGGTGTAATGGTCAGCATTCTCGCCTCGCAAGCGAGCGGACCCAAGTTCGATCCCCAGGCAGGGTGAAACTATGGGCAAGTTTCTTTGTGCTATTTGCCTCTGTCTACCCAGCAGGAATTGGGAACCTGGATGTTCATCGATTTGCAGATTGTATTCCAGGATAATAGTAAGCCAGTGCAGTTGGCGAGTTACCCAGTCTTCTTGGACCATTCCTTGACACTGGGTTATGCAGTTCGTTAACTTAGGGTGTGGTTGTTGCGTTGGCGACAGCTTCTACACCTTAAACAAATTCACCCCTAGGTGGCTCTTGAGCTGGCCATCCTCATTACATGAGGGCAACCATTATTATTATTATTATTATTATTATTATTATTATTATTATTATTATTATTATTATTATGTATGTACAGTACCAGAAATGCCATTAAAGCAAAGTGTCTTGGAATTGTAAAAATTACTGATTGCAACTACCCTGTACAGTATAAGATTCCCGAGATTCGTTTAATTTGTAACTAATACCAATTCAGTTATATGTGCTCTATCTTCTGTGTAATGTCATATCACTATTAATGATTTGTTTTATGCCATGATGGGAATTTAAGAACCAAAATAGTTTTTCTTATTTTTTATAAGTATGTATTGATTTGAATGAATATGACCTATTTCCATGGGAAACGCCTATTTATGGAGATACGACCTCTAGCAACGACAATGATTTCTTCCCACGTGGGCAGGGTTTTGAAGATAAGGGGTTGAAACACACACACACACACACACACACACACACACACACACAAAAAGCAAACCTAACATAACCATGTAGAGAGAAACTACAGTATTAAACGTGACTGGATAATGAAGTGTCTCAGTGTGCAGTAGTTATCATAGAAGAGAAGACAGAGAGTGTGAGTCAACATAGGCTTACAGCCATATCTAGTACAGTAGCAACCCTGGGATATAGGTGAAGTCGGCCCCTGGTGACCGGCTCAGTGACCTCGGCCCAGTTACGGTGGTGATCTCAGCCCATTTCAGTAATTTCGGCCCACGTAGGATGTGGGCCGTGGTCACCAATGGTCTTAACTGTCAGGCTTTTTGATACTTTTTTTATTATAACTTTATTGATGATGAGGAATCGAACAACTGTATTGACTCTAGGTGAGGCTAAAGTTCTGGGATTTAAGTTAGTTATTATAAGTCTTTACCATGTATATAACATTTTAGTGAGTGTTGCTGTAGCATGTCACTATTGACTTTGTAAAATTGACTATCGGTATAGTACATTGGATGTCTGTGGGTGGGATGCATGCATGCATGAAAAAGATTCACAGTGTATAATTATTTAACAGTACAGTGCTGTATGCTGTATGTTCATATTACTATATTGTTTTTATATTTCAGGTCACTTTAGGCACTGTAATGGACATCATTGCAGTCACTCCTGTAACAAAGAACCTTCGTAGGTTCCTCATCTCGGGGATTACTAACGAAGAAGAGGTGTATGCTCTTCGAAGAAGCATAGAGTCTTTGGGCGGCACGATAGAGGACCGCTCCAAGAACAAATTCACATCGTTGTGTACGCATGTTATTGCCGAAGAAATATGTGCTACCGAAAAAGTTCTCGGTGCTCTTGCAGGAGGTAGCTATGAGTGTTCTTTATTTTTTCATATTAAAGTGATGGATTTCAGCACTGTATGGGCATCCTTCCATTTATGAATGGTCGATGTACAAATGTTTTCTGGAACAAAACCTTTAATGTCTTTATGCACCCACGACAGTGCACAGGTTTGATGTGTGGGAGGGGCAATATGGTATTACATTACAGTACTGTACACTACCTTTGAATGAAAGTTTGTTTCCATTCAGTAACTTGAGAAAAGGGTCGAGGATTAAAATGAAGATTTTTCATCCTTATTGTCAGATGTATGGCCATTGTTTTGTTTAGAAAAAAAAAATATGCAGGGAGCTTGCACCATGTTCAGTAATACAGTTGTATTTCACGTACAGGTAGTTGCTCCATCAAGACACTTCTTGTATGATTATTATCCATCACTTAGGTAGTTTTCTCCATGTTTTTTTGTATCTACTCAAGACCCTTCCAATTTCTAGTAATTCAACATGTCGATACTTCTTTAGTAGTTGTCTTTGTATTTTTCAATGTTATTTACACTTCACAATTTACAGTAATTTTCATATTTCCTCTTCATATTTTTGCTGTCAGTTTGTTGTTATGTTGCACTAATATCAGCCTTATTCATGCCCTTATATCTTTTTCTTGCTGAAGATATAATGTTCACTATTTTATTTGTGATATGCACG
Organism: Homarus gammarus; assembly: GCA_958450375.1. Lineage (NCBI taxonomy): Eukaryota > Metazoa > Arthropoda > Malacostraca > Decapoda > Nephropidae > Homarus > Homarus gammarus. The sequence goes on along the minus strand of CAUDMG010000409.1, from coordinate 89,876 downwards.
GTGTATGTTTTTACGTTTACAGAAAAATTGATTTGTGTCTGTAAGGTCATGGATAGAAATCGAGATTATGTTTTCTTTTTTTTTACCTAAGGGAAGTGGTTGTTAAAGCCTGCATATGTCAAAGAGAGTATTGCCAATGGTCGGTGGGTCAAGGAGAATGCTTACGAGATAAAAGACTATGGTGAAGTGGCCAAGTATTGCCGGCAGTGGAAGGAGAAACTTGGATCTGGAATTTACTCAGGATGGACTGTATACATTGAGTTGGAAAATCCAAGAATGACAAAAGCATTTCGGAGGTAAGATTTTAAAGATGTGTACTGGTAGTAACTGCTTGTGCTTCCTGGAAAAGTTGCTCTTAATTTAATTCATATCTTAACTCATGAACCATAAATATAGTAGTAATCTAAAAAACTTAAGAGTAGGAATTCAATTATTACACCAAAAATTCTAGACTTTGTGTGGCATCTATAAGTCAGAGCTATGGTGACTGTAGGGTTATATTATGAATGCTTTCTCTGTATTTATTGTTTGTATTTACTTGATAATTGCTGTACAATATTTTCTATTGTCATGATAAAGCACATTGATGTAAGTACACCCCTGTGTCAAAAATTGTGTGGTAGTGATTGTTTTCACCTCACACTACTGGCTGCTAATACATATTCACAGTCTCTTCTGGAAACCAATGTACACCTAGACCCCGACTTACGACGGGGTTAGGGACCCAAATCCAGGTCGTAAGTCCGACATAGATAAAAAAAAAAAAAAAAAAAAAAAAAAATTTTTTTTTTTTAATAAAAAATCTACAATGAAATACAGTACAGTAAAAGTAATGAATAATGATGATTGGATACAGTACAGTGAAAGTAATAAATAATAAGGAATGGATACAGTGTGACTGAGCACTTAACCTTTAATGTAGTCAGCTGAATGCACATGGGGCCCCCATAATTTTCTAATTATACATGGAGACTACATTAACTGGAAACGTTTCGGTATAGAAAATGCGTGTCATTTAAAAAAAAAAAATTTTTTTTTTTTTTTTTTTTTTTTTTTATATCTATATCTGAGGCGGTCGTAAGTCCCGACGGTCGTAAGTCCACGTAGTCGTAAGTCGGGGTCTGGGTGTACAGGTTTATCAAGTATAAAATTCAGAGTACTGTACAGTAATTTCATATATACTTCACAGATGTATTTTTTATAATGCTCTTGCAAACTTTCAACATCTTGGTGTGGGTGATGAGTGAAAATCTACATAGAATGGCCCTCATTTGCTGTCTCTTGTACTTTGTAACTGCCATACGATATACAATGAGTTCTGCTATAACGCGTGTTTTGACAACGCGAATTGGCTCTAACGCGATTTATGAATAGAGGAACGATATTTGTATAACGCGAACGCTTGTTTGCTGTAACGCGATTTTTGCTTACTATTTCTCCAATTTTGTGGTATTAACTGTGAATATGGTAAAGAAGAATATCTCCAAGAAGCGTTCTGGTGATCTCATTCCCGGTGATGATCGTAAAAGAAAGGCTATAACCCTTGAAGAGAAGCTCGATGTTATCTACCTCAAAATCACCCTTCTCCCCCATCAAGTTATATTCATATTTTTTCAAGGTAAAGTGTTACATTTACTGTATGATTTCATTATTAGATATGAATGTAACATTTATTTAGATTGTGCTATCCTTTGTGTTAGGCTAACTACTAAATTTTTTTCGATTTCGAGTAGTAATCTGCACCTAACCCTATTTTCTCCATAAGCCCTGTTATTTCTATTACATGAATTTCTATAACACGATGTTTTACCAGAACACAACTATCGCGTTATAGCAGAACTGACTGTACTGTAATAATTGTATAAAAAAGGGATCTCATGTTATCAAAGGGGAGCAATGTGTGAGTGTTCTCTAGGATACCTGCATAATACTGTATAATATTTTTCTCAATTACAGTACATGCAATGACCTTTATACAATGGGGTTAGGGACCTTAAAAAACTATCAATAAGTGATTGATCGTATATTGCTATTAATAACTTATGGGGAAAATGGGTTCCGTTCCTGAGCTCCTGAAGTGCCCAAACAAGTTTTATATCCTGCTGCTATAATGATTAAATGATGTTTAAATAACTCAAATAAGGACAAAAACAATAAATTTATACAAAATAAAGATTTATTTTCATTTACCTTAAATGATATGTACAGTTGTCTCAAGTAGTTTCTTTACCCTGTATTGCCTGCATTGCTGAGCTGGCTAGATAACTACTAAAGAAATAATGCAAGTTTGATCTACGTATCAACCCAGCTGGCGTTTAGATGCCATTCGTTCGAGTGACAGTAATTTTTATGAGGAAAAATTGCCAGATGGCATCCCAACCAACTCAACTTTGATAACAAAGCATGAAGTTGACTTAAGGGTAGACTCGCACATTTTTTCTACATTTCGATACATTTTGTTGTTTGTGAGGATTTTCCCATTATTATTTATTTTATTTTATTTTATTTATTTTTATTTTTTTTTGTGTGTGTCTACACACAAATACACGTATACAATAAAGGTAAAAGAAATAATTGTCCTAGGGCAAGCACATAAAGGGAATATAAATTTGTTTTGCACATGATTGAAAATGTACCCCCTCCCCCTTTTTAAACAAACGATGTTCGCAGATTTGGCTATTCGCTGCCATTTTGAGACCCAAACCCCCACAAATTTTAAGGACATGCTGTAATGGCCACCTTTGGCTTATCTCTGATGTTTTTTCCAGAAACAAGAAGAGCAACCAACACTGCATTGTAGATGCTATGTTAATTCTTTTATGTAGGCATCAGTCGTGAAAACTGGTTTTAGACATGAAATTATTATTTTATTCTACACTTTTTGAGATAAAAAATGTCCTTTCTGACAGGATTGTAGCAGCTGGGGGTGCTGAAGGGGTTTCCATGTCTGAAATATCAAAAGTGGATTTGGTGATCAGTGAGAAAGCAATTTGTCCCACAATCAGGGAACTAGTAGGTGTCACTCCAATTATCAGTAAGACTTACATCAAGGACACTCTGATACTGGTAAGTACAGTAGGGTTGCATCCATCTGTTTAATACATACATTACAAGTATACAGGGGGTCTCCAGTTTATGAACGGGTTCCGTTCCTAAGGACATTCTCAAGTCGGAAATGTACATAAGTTGGAACACATGCTATGTACATACCGTATTTACAGAACAACGTTTAAAATCCCACAAAGTCCTTATATACATCTAAAATCACTTAATTTAAGAGAAAAGAAGAAATAGAATACTGTAACCAAATGCAGTAAATAAAATACGGTAAATTTAAAGTTTAACCTCGTTCATATCGGCGAGCGTTTGTAAGTCGGACGTTCATGAGTCGTAGACCCCCTGTATGCATATAAATATACCTGTACAGTACAGGGTTCTAATGAATTATCTGACCCACTTTGATAATACCTGTATTAATAACTTTGCCGTGAACTTACATGGAGAGGTAAGAAAATTATATTAATGAATTGGCAAGTCGACTACAACCACAGCTGCCACAAGATTCTCACATCAAATTTTCTTCATTATTTAAACAAATATGCGAACATTTGGAAACTTCTTTTGACCTTAAATAACAATGAATAGTTTATTATTATAAAAATTTTACCTTTGGTTTGTTTATTATTTATCCTGACAGTGATACAGCCAAAAACAGATCCACCAATCACAATCACCCTGACATACAGCCTTCCTTTACTGTACCAAATACTTTACTGTATTGCCAGGTAAAATTGCGAGTACGAGACCCAGGGTGGGGTCGGTGCATCTTTGGCTGACTGTACCTTCCTGCTTGTATGGACATCTGAATAACGGATTCCGTCTGATTAATGACATCGCTGTGGCTTAATTAGTTTGGTGTTGGGGTTTTTTATTATAGATAGAATATCATTTTCTTACCTCTCCATGTAAGGTCACGGCAAATTAGCTCCCAGGGAATAACTAGCGGTGGTAACCATGTCTAGTGTTAGTTGAGAGTAGCTCTATGCCACACTGAAGGTTATGGGTGAAGATTATAGGCTGAAGGGAGAGATTGAGAGGCTGAAGAAGGAAAATCTGAGACTTGGGGAGTGTGAAAAATGAAGACACCAACCAGGGGAAAGTACGGTAGTGAAGAGTGCCCCGATTAGGCTGGTGGTGAAGAAGACTGGTACTGTATAGCAGTTAAACATTCCAATTTGTTTTGTCTTGTGGAGGATGAAATGAACAGTAAGAAAGTTAAGGATAATGCAGACAAAGAGGGTAAGAAAACTTAAAGTGATGGTGATTCCCAGGTATGGTACAGGTAAACTTCTATTTATAATGTCCTATTCTACATTAATTCACATTAACGAAGCTGATATATTAAGACCAGCTCTCTGTTTATAGTGTAAACAAACTCGCATGAACGATGTTTGTCATCCCGCCAAATCATCATATGAAACACATCACTCACTTCATTTGTCAGCTGAGGCATCATCTACAAGAATGCTGCCTCGTGGTCATCTGGTGAACAACAGTCCAACCATTGTTTCTTCTTTGTCACATGTGTGTAAGAAATGCAGCTCAATGTTTATCGGCCATCATCTTTTTTTTTTCAGCATAGACTTTTTTTTTTTTACCTTACAGTGAGAGGACATCACCAAAGTCACATATTTTATGTGTTTAGTGACTGAAGTGATTTTTGCTATGTTTTTTTATGACTGAAAAGTGCTTTGGCTGTGTTGTTGTGAACATGAGGTGAGCAGCAGCAACCAGTATCATTATTTTTATGTTATCATTGTTTTCCCCCTTTACAGTTACAGGAAATTACAAAGCTTCACAATGTATTGTACTATACTGTACAGGTACAGCATATGTACTGGACTCAGTTTTAGCGACTGAGGTGTTTTCTCTGCTTTAACAACTGTGAGAAGCTTTCGCCCTGACTGTGGAGTATTTTATAGATTGTGAGGTTCTTTCACTCTGACTGTGAAGTGGTTCTCCTGCTTTAGTTACTTACCTGGAGTCACCTGAACATGATAAACAACTTGTAAGGTTTTTTCCCATCTTAGTAGACTTTCACATATGCTCTGTGTTGTCTTAAATGTTTTTAAGATTAATATTTAAAATGGGTCAGATAATTAATTTATGGACACCCTGTACTCTATTGTCTCTCACACACACACTGCTCAACAGAATATATAAACTATAATATTAATATACACAGTACTGGGTGTGTGCTTCGGCAGTTTCTTTGTCATAAACTAATTTTTTTTTCCTGACTGTGGTCTTAATACATGATTTTTCTTCACAGAAAGCTAATCCATCAGACCTGAGGGACTATCTACTGGACAAGAAAAGCAAAAGCCGTTTACCCAACAAAAACAGTTGTATGTTAAAAGTGAACAGAGTACTGTTACTACTTGGTGACTAAAATAAAAGATGCAGCCAGATAATGTGGATGTCCTTGTTGCAATTTTATTTCAGTTAACAAAAGTTGATGAATTCATTTGTCCTTTTCAGTGAGGTTGGTTGCTTGTGTTCCTCCCTGTCTAGTTTAAAATGAAATGATCTTGATTGATAGGGAATCTTAAGGACGGATAGCAAAATTATGGATGGATAGCGACTTATGGATAGATATAAATCTAATGGGTGGATAGTGAACTTATGGATGGATAGAGAACTTATGGATGAATAGTGAATCATGTGGATGGATAGTGTTTTAAGGGGAGTGTCTGGTTGAGATACAAGGGGCCTTAAATATTGGCCGAATGCTTTGATATTCCTGTCACTAATTACGGACAACATGTAGGTCAATTCCTGCCCCCAAACTCCCTCCTCTGCTCCCTTCATTTTTGGCCCTTTTCACCCCTTTCTAAATTTTCAAGGTGCTTCTCCTTCATTATTATTTGCTCCACTGTCTTGAAATTTATATGGTTTAGAGAATCCATGGTGTCCTTCAGTATGATAGGATGATAAATTTATTTTTTGCTTTGACGTAGGTCTACAAATTTTTTGAAAATCACATGCCATTTTTTTCAATGTCATGTGAAGGAGAAGCACCTTGAAAATTTAGAAAGGGGTGAAAAAGGCCAAAAATGAAGGGGGCAGAGGAGGGAGTTTGGGGGCTATAATTGACCTACATGTTGTCCAAAATTAGTGACAGGAATATCAAAGCATTCGGCCAATATTCAAGGCCCCTTGTATCTTAACCAGATGCTCCCCTTAAGGGGGGATGAGTATTTGTTAAATTAGATGGCTCAGCCTGAAAAGTAAAGTCTGAATTGGTGCTATTTGCTTGTAAAAAGAAGGCGATAGCTCGCTTTTTCCCAGCTGAGAAAAGATGCTCCGCCCCCTCCTCAAGAGTTACAGCTGATTGGCTGTTGCAAACCTGTCCAATTTTGTCCTGAGTAATGATGTATTTCTAAATGAGTTTATTCATAATGACCGTTTCTGAGGAGAAAGATATTTAACTAAATTATAAAAAGATACTTACCGGGTACCTCCATTATTTCAAACAGGAGCCTGTAGGAAGTTTATCAGAAGTATTATACGTGAATTAACTGATAAACGCGGGAAGCAAATTCACGCTTTTGGAGGATGCATTTAATATGCAGTGGTCCCTCGGTTAACGGACGGTTCGGTTAACGAAATTTCAGTTACCGAATTACCTTCCATAAGGATCTTCAATTCGATTAACGAAATTCTTACAAACATCACGTTTTGTTGTGAGCATCAGCTGATCAGCTGATGGGCTAGTCTGCCAATTCAGTAATCTGTTCTATGTTTACATTTGTTTCCAGTGGAGTAAATATCAATAAAGTTGTGCTCTATAATATTTTTGCATTTTTTATATTAAAATTATTAGTCATTTTAACATTTATTTAACATATTGATAATGTATGCAGTGCAGGGAACTAGTTTTTTGTGCCCCATCAGCAGCTTGACTCAGCCACATGGTGTCAGTTAGGCTTTGAAAACTGGAGTGAATATCTATTTTGTTGGTGTCTTGAATATTTTTGCATTTTTCATTGAAATTATTGGTCATTCTGAAATTTAGTTAACATATTGATAATATATAGTGCAGTGCAGTGTTGATTTAAAGAAAATAATCTTGAATTACACCTAGTGAACTTAAAATTTTATTGGTGAAATGACGGTATCAAGCATGGGTCCACTGAAAGGTGATTTCTCCTACATCCCCACTTCCCTCTCTTTTCCCTTCTCCTCCACCCCCACTTCTATTTCCCATTATCATCATCAACCAGGAACCTTATACATACACACCTCAAAGCAAGTGTACTTTACTGCATTTTTTTTTACTTTGTACTATGTACTTTTCGGTGAGCTGGAACCAATTACCCAATATCCCATTGAAACAATGGATTCGGTTAACGAACGACCTTCTGGAATGAATTGTGTTCGTTAACCTAGGGACCACTGTATCTGCATGCAGCTCCTCCCCGACTTACGACCTACTCGACTTACGACCACCCGGACATACGACCGCCTCAGCCGTACCAAAATTTTTTCATATTACGTATTTTCGATTCCCAACGTTAGTGACTGCGCTGTGTACTGACAAAATTTTCGTTGGTAATTCACTTTAAAATGGCTGGCAAGCTTAAAAGTGAGAGTTTTGTGGTGCTGAGAAGAAAAAGAGACACCCATTTTAGATTTTCTATGTATTATTTAAGCATTTTCGACTTGCGACCTGGATTTGGATCCCGAACCCCGTCGTAAGTCGGGGAGGAGCTGTACTTATTTTTACCCACAATAAGACATACTAAGACAGATTATATATCAGTAATAGTACATTATACAAAAACAACATTTTAAAAGATCAAAATCACATTGAAATATTACATGGCCTTCAGCAGAGGAGGGAAATATGACTGCGAACTACTTCATATTTTTCCTGCTTCTGCTAACGGTCCTATAATATTTCAGTGTGATTCTGATCTTTTAAAATGTTGTTTTTGCATAATGTACTATTACTGATATATAATTTGTCTTAGTATGTCTTATTGTAGGTAAAAATAAGTACAGTATTACCCCGCCTAACGCGGTTTCACTTAACGCGTTTTTTCATATACGCGGTGCCTCGCCAGAAGCAAACTTTCACTTAACACGGATTTTTTCCACATATACGCGGTGAGTGTCCGGCTCGAGACGCTATTTTTAGATTTGCCCCACGCGCCACCCGCCCGCCTGCCTGCCTGTGCTTCTCGCCTCTCTCTCCTCCTCCCTCCGCTTGGGCAAGCAGCGCGGTAAGGTTGCGCAGTGTGTGTCTTTGTTGCGTTATCACTGACGTCATATGACGTATCGGACTGTGATTGGCCATGCATCCCTACCCCCCTCTGCTGCTAGCTTTAATTGGCTGAAAGTATTATGACGTGACCACCCGGGGGAGGGAGGGAGGAAAGAGGAAAGACGATGCTTGACCTAGCCGCGGCAGTTTCATCCCTCAAGGCCACACCGTGTAAACGCGCATCCATTGTTCCGTAAAATGGCTTCCGCCGGACCACCACCGCCACCAGAGAGAGACCTTTCCTTACCTGGACCCAGCGGCACTAAGCCAAAGAAGACACGACGTTCCTTAAGCTACGAGGTGAAGTACCAAATTGTTCAAGATTTGGAGAAAGGAACACGGCAAATTGATCTCGCGCGCAAGCATGGCGTCAACGAATCTACGATTCGCACGATCAAGAAGGATGCAGCCAAGATCAAAGAGCACATGAAAATCACAAAGTCTGCAGGTGCTTCATCTATCAGGTATTGCCAGAACAGGGTGCTGGCAAAAGTGGAAAATTTGCTGGTGAATTATTTGATTCGTCAGGCGCGACGCAACATGGCGGTGGACACGCGCTCAGTGCAGGAGTACGCACGTGAGCTATACGCAGCAGTGTCACGTAAGCTGGGAATTGCAGAGGCCAAACCCTTCAATGCTTCCTCTGGTTGGCTGCATAGGTTTAAGAAGAGGAACAAGATCACCAACATCAACATTGGTGGTGAGGAAGCGAGTGCTGACCGTGTGGCGGCTAGAAATTTTCCTCCGTTCTTACGTGAGATTATGGAGGAAGGACAGTACACTGACGACCAGGTGTTTAACATGGACGAATCTGGTCTTTTCTGGAAAAAGCTACCTTCCAAGACCTTCGTTGTCCAGTCTGCCAGCAAGGTAAGGGGTCGGAAGTTGCAGAAGGAACGCATCACCGTCCTGTTTACCACCAATGCCTCTGGTACCTGTAAACCAAAGTTATCGGTGATTCACACAGCCCGCAAGCCGCACGCCTACAAGAATATGGACATGAACAAGCTTAATGTCCACTGGCTAACCGCACGTAAGGCGTGGATGTCCTCTTCTCTGTCCCTCTTCTGGTTCGACAACTGTTTTGTTCCTGACGTGAAGAAATTCTGCGAGCAACAGAATGTTTCATTCAATATTTTGTTGCTCCTTGACAATGCACCTGGACACTCGCCCCTACTTATGGATCGTCACCCCAACGTAAAAGTGGTCTTCCTTCCTCCCAACACTACGTCATTAATCCAGCCCATGGACCAGGAGTTGATTTGCAATGTGAAAGCTGCGTACTCTGCAACGAAGTTCAAGCTCCTGAACGACTCTACCAACACCAAGGATGAGTTGCGTATGCTGGGTGACACCGACAGCGAGAGCAAAAGCGACGAGGACAAGGAACAAGAGGTGGCGGCTCAAGAACTTCTCGTCAAACAATTTTGGAAGAAGTTTAACGTTAAACAAGCTGTAGACTTCTTGGTGGAGGCATGGGATCTGCTGACTATTGCTACGATTCGTCACGCATGGAGACATGTGTTGCATGGCATACCAGGTGAGAGGAGGAGTGAACCTGTGACTGGTGAGGTTCAGACTGTTGCAGTAGCAGTGGACCTTGCCAGAGAAGCTGCGCTCAATATTACAGCTGAAGGCTTCTCCGAGACCACCAACGAAGACATCCTGGAGGTGATCAGAGATCCTGAAGTGACTGCCGACGAGATGTTGGAAGAAGAACACGTCAGTGAAGAGGAGGAAGAAGGTGCGTCATTCTCCGAAGAACACAGTTTAAGTCATAGTGATATTAAGTGTGCCATAGAGTTTGCGGAGAAAATGAAGTCCATCCTTTCCCGCGACAATGACGATGACCGCTATGAAGTCTTCCATACCCGGCTGGTGCAGGCTATGGAGCCGTACATCACGGTGTACCAAGACAACATAAACGCCAGCCGTCAAAAAAGCATAACCAAGTTCTTCGCCAGCAACCCACCACAGCCAGCCCAAGCCAGTGATAGTGACAGTGAAGTTGACTTTGAGGGATTTGTCAGGGAAGCCCTGACAACTGTAAGTGACAGTGATGGTGATTCACCTAGTAATGGTGATTCACCTGAGGGCCAGTAATCTGCCCTCTGCCTCGGAACCAGCCTCCATCCCCGTATGCCGACCCATCTCTTCTACTACCGTAAGTGTTCCACCTAACTTTTAGTTTCTCTAACCTAACCTTTATTTTTCCTATGTTAACCTTTATTTTTCCTAACCTAACCTCTTCTATATTACTTGTTTTTTCATACCATCATAAAGTTAAGATAAAATTTTTACTATAACATACTGTAGTTGTGTGTCGTCAAAAAGTGGAGTTTGGGGATCGGGCTGGTTTCTATTGGAATTAATCCCATGTGTTCTGTTGTTCACTTAACGCGGATTTCACTTAACGCGGGACCCTCTGGGTTCTATTGACCGCGTTAAGTGGGGTACAACTGTACAGTATACAGTTAACCCTCACTTTACGCGGTTAATGTAACCCGCAGGGTCCCGCGTAAAGTGAGAAACGCGTAAAGTGAATAACATAACATATGGGATTAATTGAAATAGAGTCCGGGCTGACCCCCAAGCTCCACTTTTTGACGACACACAACTATGTTGTAGTAAAAATTTTATCTTAATTTTAGGATGGCATGAAAAAACAAGTAATATAGAAGAGGTTAGGTTAGGAAAAATAAAGGTTAACATAGGAAAAATAAAGGTTAGGTTAGAAAAACTAAAAGTTAGGTGGAACACTTACAGTAGTAGAAGAGATGGGTCGGCATACGGGGATGGAGGCTGGTTCCGAGGCAGAGGGCAGATTACTGGCCCTCAGGTGAATCACCATTACTAGGTGAATCACCATCACTGTCACTTACAGTTGTCAGGGCTTCCCTGACAAATCCCTCAAAGTCATCTTCACTGTCACTATCACTGGCTTGGGCTGGCTGTGGTGGGTTGCGGGCGAAGAACTCGGTTATGCTTTTTTGACGGCTGGTGTTTATGTTGTCTTGATACACCGTGATGTACGGCTCCATAGCCTGCACCAGCCGGGTATGGAAGACTTCATAGCGGTCATCGTCATTGTCGCGGGAAAGGAAGGACTTCATTTTCTCTGCACACTCCATGGCACCCTTAATATCACTATGAGTTAAACTGTGTTCTTCGGAGAATGACTCACCTTCTTCCTCCTCTTCACTGACGTGATCTTCTTCCAACATCTCGTCGGCAGTCACTTCAGGATCTCTGATCACCTCCAGGATGTCGTCGTTGGTGGTCTCGGAGAAGCCTGGAACTGTAACAGTCTGCGCAGCTTCTCTGGCAAGGTCCACTGCTACTGCAACATTCTGAACCTCACCAGTCACAGATTGACTCCTCCTCTCACCTGGTATTCCATGCAACATATGTCTCCATGCGTGATGAATTGTAGCATTAGACAGCTGATCCCATGACTCCACCAAGAAGTCCACGGCTTTCTTGATGTTAAATACTCTCTAGAATTGTTTGAACAGTATTTTTTGCTGTGCCAACTGTTGATCCTCATCTTCTTCGCTCTTGCTACCGGTGGTGGTGTCACTCAGGTTACGCAACTCTTCCCTGGTGTTGGTGTAGTCGTTCAGGAGTTTGAATTTTTTTGTTGAGAATGCAGCTTTTACATTACAGATTAACTCTTGGTCCATGGGCTGTAATATAGACGTAGTGTTGGGAGGAAGGAAGACCACCTTTACGTTGGGGTGACGATCTAACAGTAGGGGCGAGTGTCCTGGTGCGTTGTCCAGCAGCAACAAAATATTGAATGGCACATTCTGTCGCTCACAGAATTTCTTTACATCGGGAACAAAACAGTCATCAAACCAGGAGAGGGACAGTGTAGAGAACATCCACGCCTTACGTGCGGTCAGCCAGTGGACATTTAGCTTGGTCATGTCCATGGTTTTGTAGGCGTGCGGCTTGCATGCTGTGTGGATCACCGATAACTTGAGCTTACAGGTACCGGAGGCATTGGTGGTAAACAGGACGGTGACGCGTTCCTTCTGCATCTTCCGGCCCCGAATCCTGCTGGCATTCTTTACAACGAAGGACTTGAAAGGTAGCTTTTTCCAGAAAAGACCAGATTCATCCATGTTAAACACCTGGTCGTCACTGTACTGTCCTTCCTCCATAATCTCACGTAAAAACGGAGGAAATTCCCTAGCCGCAGCACGGTCAGCACTCGCTTCTTCACCACCAATCTTTATATTGGTGATCTTGTTCCGGATCTTAAACCTCTGTAACCACCCAGAGGAAGCATTAAAGGGTTTGGGCTCTGTAATTCCCATCTTTCGTGCCACTGCCATGTACAGTTCACGAGCGTAGTCCTTAACAGATCTCGTGTCGACCGCCATGTTTCGTCGCGCCTGACGCACCAAGTACCTCACAAGTAATTTTTCTGTCTTGAGAAGCACCTGGTTGTGAAAATACTTGATCATAGAAGCACCTGTAGACTTTGTGATCTTCATGTGCTCCTTTATCTTGGCTGCATCCTTCTTTATTGTTCGAATCGTAGATTCATTCACATCATGCTGGCGCGCCAAATCAACCTGCCTTGTTCCTTTCTCCAACTCTTGGATGATTGTATACTTCACCTCGTAGCTTAAGGAACGTCGTGTCTTCTTTGGCTTAGTGCCGCTGGGTCCAGGTAAGGAAAGGTTTCTCTCTGGGGGTGGTGGTCTGGCGGAAGCCATTTTACGGAACAATGGATGCACGATTACATGGTGTGGCCTTGAGGGATGAAACTGCCGCGGCTAGGTCAAGCGTCGTCTTTCCTCCCTCCCTCCCTCCCTCCCCTGGGTGGACACGTCATAATACTTTAAGCCAATTACAGCTAGCAGCAGAGGGGGGTAGGGATGCATGGCCAATCACAGTCCGATACGTCATATGACGTCAGTGATAACGCAACAAAGACACACACTGCGCAACCTTACCGCGCGGCTTGCCCAAGCGGAGGGAGGAGGAGGGAGAGGTGAGGAGCACAGGCAGGCAGGCGGGCGGGTGGGGCGAATCTAAAAATAGCGTCGCTCCGGACACTCTCCGCGTAATGGGGTTCACGTACCGCGTAATGTGAGCACTTGAGGTTCTGGCAGGGCACCGCGTTAACGTGGAAACGCGGAATGCGGGACCGTGTAAAGTGAGGGTTAACTGTATATGAAATGTATCCTCCGAAAGCGTGAATTTGTTACCCGAGTTTATCAGTTAATTCACGTATAATGCTTATGATAAACTTCCTTCGCGCTCCTGTTTGGAATAATGAAGGTATGTATCTTTATATAATTTAGCTAAATATCTTTCTCGTCAGAAACGGTCATCCCAACGATTATGAATAAACTCATTTAGAAATACTGTACATCATTACTCAGGACAAAATTGGAAGGGTTGCAACAGCCAATCAGCTGTAACTCTTGAGGAGGGGGCGGGGCATTTTTTCTCAGCTGAAAAAAACGCACTGTAGTTACTGTACTGATAGTTTGCTAACTTTTTTGTTTTCTTGGTTTTATTTTACTTTTTCTTTTCTCTGTTAACAGATGCAGATATCCAAGTGCTTCACTGTGATTCGAGTCTACCGAAACGGCCAATATTTGAGGCCCCAATTAATAATAACAAAAAGTTGTGCACTCGACCAAAGGTACCTTGTACTGTAATTGTTTTTATTTGCTATTATAGTAGTAAAGATAAGTGTGTGTGTGTGTGTGTGTGTGTGTGTGTGTATGTGCGTGCGTGCGTGTGTGCGTGCGTGCATGCTTGCGTGCTCTATCTTATTACTGTTACTCTTACCCTAACCAGTTAATATGAGGGGATAAGTTTAGTAAATGAAAACTACTTTACCTACTTGATACCTAAGTCATTATAAAAGATTTGTCATTCAATATATTGTATGTTGAATTTCCTGTGTTCTCTAGGTAGGCAGATAATATTTGATTACTTTAGGAAGTCGCAACTCTGCCTTGGAATTCCTAAATATAATAATCAGTTCAAACTGTAAAATCATTTAGCAATAATAAAGCATTTAACCGTAAAACTTGCTTCAAATTTACCTGATGGCATTTGGGTACCCAGCCATTCAGGTAATCTTGGTTAATCACTCAAATATGGAAAATGGCTGTAAAACAGTGATAATGATGTATAGAATGGTCACTGCTGGAGAATGGCTGAAGTTTTTGTTTCGTTTTTTCTACTTCTCCACATCTTAAATGTATGATATATGGAATGTAATACAGTACTGTATAATGTACAGCTGTAGACACTCAAATATGAGAACTCTTAGGGCCAAGACCAAATTGATTTTGAGGATTTTCTGGCTTCCTTGGTCATCCAAGTTACCCCAAAATTACCAGTAGACTACCTCAAGTTTTGTTCACACACACACAGACAGACAGATCTAAATGTTTGTTTTAGTGCTTCTTAAATGGGAAAACTTTGTTGTACAGTATACATACATTAAATAAAGATTACATTTAATACAGTCTGTTTAGAAATTCAGAGTTCCATGCAGTGACTTACCTTCAAAGGCAATGTGAAAGTAACAATATGTAATGCATTACTGTATTATGATAGATGAAGATTATTAGGCTATTTATTCCATCACACAATAATTATTTATGAACTCTATATTTGTGCTAAAAATCATGGGACTAGTGTGGGGTTTCGTGATGTTGTCTCACACTCAGGATGGATTGGAGAAAGGAAACTCACAATACGTTTTCTGTATATATATTGTATTGGATGTGCAGTTCAGTTTGGTGCTGGGAAGTTGCTGCGTGGTTAGAAGCGTGGAGTAGAGAGAGCTGGTTGGTGAGGAGCTTGCTCAGAGGAGGTGTTGCATGTTGCAGGGCTCAGGTAGAAGAAGAAGGGAGTTCACGGCGAGGCGAGGGCTTAATTATAGCGGAGGTAGGCGTGGCTTGATAGCCGACCTCCGCTTTGTCAGGCCACGAGGCATTGGCTGGGGAACTCGACAAGAGATCGGCTAGTCAGCGACAAACTGCAGTTGTAGTTGTAGGGGAAATATCCACTACACTAGAAGCGGCTGGGATGTACACTCTAGGACTAAAGTCATGGACAACCACACAGAACCTACACTAGTGACCTTTGGCAATGAGGAATTTTTTTTATGCAATAGGGGTACTAACCTGCATGTGATTTTTAAAGTAATATTTTATTCTAAAATTGATTTTTAGACTTATTAAACTTAATATTTTATTTATATCATATATAATAGTTTTAACTTATGATTTTCCTCATTGCCAGAGGTCACTAGTGTAGGTTCTGTGTGGCTGTCCAAGAGTTTAGTCCGATAGTGTACATCCCAGCAGCTTCTAGTCCCTTGATATTTACCAGAAATATAGAGTTCATAAACAATTATTGTGTGATGGAAGAAATATCATAATAATCTTCATCTATCATAATAAAGTAATGTTTACAGTATTGTTACTTTCACATAGATTTTGAAATTATTTTGGTCAAATTAAATTAAAGGTTTGAGATAACTTCTGGCAAGTGCTGTATGTTCTCACAGGCCCATGTGACAAGTACCTTTAACATCTGGCATAAGTTACAGTACCGTGAATCTTTGGTTTAATTTAATGAGTGAAAGTAAAAATAATTGGTTAATACAAATACTTCTGTAAATATAAAAAAAGATAAAGGAATTGGCCCATTTATTCCATCAGACAATAAATAATTATTTATGAACTTCATACTTCTAGCAAATGTCATGACTCACTAGAAGCTGCTAGGTATACACACACACACCCATGTATGTAACTCACTTAAGAGAACTCTTAACTTCTGTATACAGTAGAATGTCTTCAATGTACGTATGTATTTGTATAGTATACAACAATGCTTTCCTTTTTGTGTTGGTAGTACCATGTTGGAAACACCGCTTCTTGTCCAATCAGTGAATTTAAGCAATAGTAGGTCTGATTAGCACAGTACAGTAGTTGGATGGGTAACTGCCTGGCCCTAAGAACACTAAGTGCTGCTGGCATAAGGACTGCTGGAAACAAGCTTCTTTTGGCTTTGTTAGCTGTCTTTGGCCAAAGTGACTACATATCAATTTAGAAGTAAAACATTCAGCAGTGTTTGTGTGGGTGGAAGCAAAACTTGTCTTAGCAAGGGAAGAAATTTTAACTTAATCCAGGAAAGAAAACGTCAAGTTTTTAAGAATCTCATGTTTTCTGTGATCCAGTTTCAAGGGTCTGTGCCTGTACTGATAAATATATTAAAAAGTAACATATTATTATTTTTTCCTTCAGATTCATTCTGCATTGTCTTACCAGCAGACAAGTTTGGACCGTTATGTGAGAAAGTCTCCTAGAAAAACATTGTCTTCCATCTGCCCAGTCAGCCAGGTATCGTCTAAACCTCAAAATCGGAAATACCAACACTTCCCGTTCACTCCAGAAAAGCATTCAACCATTATTAAATATTTTGCTGAAGAAACCAGATCAGGGGGGGCTCTGAGAAATATTGGACAAAATGAAACACAAAGGGAAAATAAAAAAATGGTGGAAAGTGACAATGAAGTAGAAATTGTCAAAGAGATCAAGAACATTTGTGAACCAGGAACGAAGTCCAATGGCTTACCTGAAAAAATTAATAATTCTTACTCACCACTGAGAGCACCGGTAAATGTATTGTTGAAAAGTGAACAAGAAATGATGAAGAAGAAGATGAAAGAACGAATAGAAAAGGTGAAGAATGAAAAGATGAAAGAAAATGAAATTTGTAATAGAAGTTCAAGTGTGTACAATGTGTCAGAAGCTTGTAAATCAATTTCAAATTCAGGAGGTAAGAATGACTCCAGAACTACAGAGGTGTATATGAGGAACTTATCTGGCACAAGTCCTCATACACATAAAATTGCATCTAAACAAGTACATCTTTTGCCAGAATGGCTTGCGAAAGAGGTTCGTGTTAATATTGGCCCCAAAGTTGATAGATGGTCGTATGTCTCTAAGGACTTGAAAAAATCATCCATCACCAGCAAGGATGTTGTTATTAAACCAGGTCCAGTCATTAAAAAATCCAGGGAATCCTCTGTTCATGAGCTGAAGCTGACTAAAGATGACTTAGAGAGATTTATTGTACAATTTGTAAGAAGTAAAACTTACAATGATTTTTATTGTGGTAATGTTACCCAGTCGGCCAGTGACTTGAGAGCGTCTCAAGGTGTGAATCGGGTGCACATTAGTGAACAATTTGACAGTGAACAAATATTTTATTCCCCTTCTCGTACTATTTGCTCTCCAGAAATTAGAGAACTGACGATCCAGGAAACTTCATATTATGAGTCGAGTGTAGATCAAGATACGATGGGAGTGCGTATTATGACCACAAATGAACAAGAAATTATTGTACAGGGGCTGGAGTCTTTGTACTTGAACATCACACCTTATGCTTACCCACATGATGAACTGTTTGGAGAACTTCTGAAGAAATTAGTTTTGCAGGTAAAAATAACTATTTTGTCACCTTACATCATGGTTAAATGGATTCATATCCACAATGTGGCTTGTATCTTTCTGTATGTGTTGTGTTGGGCTGCTTTCATTATAGCTTTTTTCACAACCTCCTCCACACAGCTCATTTATAGTTACCATCAAGAGTACAGGTTTAACATCAGGTGAACCCTTAACATTTTGCCAACCCTCCCCTAGCAATTTATACACCCTCTTTCCCAGCCATTTAGAGCGAGTGGGAACAGTTTTATGCTAGTTTAAGCATTACAAATTGCTTTTACCTCTATACAGTATATTATATGTAGGTAGTAGGCAGCTATCAAACAGGGAGGTACTACCGCCTGGGAAGATATTGGAAGCATAATGTGTTGTTTAATGGTAGACCCTGCTGCCATATGGCATCACAAAAATTGTGACCAAGTCCCAGGTTGCTGATCTAACTTTCTGCCTCATTTGCTCACAATTGCAGGGTTTCAATTGTTTCTCTTACTTTGACAACACACCATATAGCAATATCATTAGTTTCACTTTTAGTTTGTTTTATTTTCTATTTATTTATTTATGGCTCAATCTCGCCCCCACCCACCAAGCCTTAATGTGGGTGGGTGACAACCCCCCCCCCCCCCCCCAAAAAAAAAATAAATAAATAAAAAATCAGATGCTGGGAAGTTTGTAAAATATATGGTTTTTTTTTTCAGAAATTAAATGCTTTGAAAACTGAGGGAATACTGATAAGTATAAGTGAAAGTACAGGACTGTATGTGAAATTCCTTTATATGTGTACAGTACTGTGAAGCTTTTTGGTGTGCTATTTTCTCTGTAGCTTTGTATGTACGGGGTATTGTAATGATTTGAATCTGGCTATAATGAGTGCTATACTCATTATGAAGATATAGTGAGAATTGACAGTAAGAGGGATTGCAAAGTGAGGAAATGTAGCATCGTTGCAATATTGTATATTAATAAGATATATTCTTGGAGAATTTTCTAAACGCAAGACTAAGTACAAAATATTTGTGAGTTAACTAATATCGACATTTTCTAAAAGACTAAAACACAGCTACGTTACTACACTTTACTGACCATTAGTTATATTTGACACTACAGTAGTTATCAAAAGAGGGGCTCATGGTATAGTTATATGTTATAGTATTCAGTAAACCAAAAATACGATCATCTAATCACAACAAATCAGAGAAAGGGCACTCTACCATGAACCTTGGGTTTTCCACTTTGCCAGTCATGAAGAGTTAGTACAGCCACTCCTCGACCTACAACCTACTCGACTTACGACTACCCGGACATAGGACCGCCCCAATCGTACCAAAATTTTTCAAATTACGTATTTCGAGCCCTGACGTTAGTGATTGCGCTGTGTACTGACAAAATTTCGTTTGTAATTCCTTTTAAAATGGCTGGCATGCTTAAAAGTGAAAGTTTTGTGGTGCTGAGAAGAAAAAGAGACACCCATTTTAGATTTTCTGTGTATTATCTTCGCATTTTCGACTTACGACCTGGATTTGGATCCCAACCCTCTTCATAAGTCGAGGAGTGACTGTACTTACTGCGTTGGTATGACATATGGTAGGTTGTACATCGCCGGGTTGCTGGGATATATCAGCTTGTTTCACCTCGCTATCACCTCCTTGGCAGTAATGGATACTCTCACTTGATGGCTGATCACGGATTATACGTTGACTGTTGGCAAACACACAGCACTGGGCACCTCTAGTTTTGGCCTACAACTATCTGGGCTGACCACTGATTATAGGTATTTTGTTCTCACTTTCAATCTCAAGTCTCTGGGGTGGGACTCTTCACTCGTGGGCCTTCTTGGTGACTGCCCTGACACTCCTCACTTGACAACTCTAGTTCTGGGCTGCGACTCTCTCTCGGCTGCTTGCAGGAGGCCCCTTGCAATTGCTTTTTCAGGGTCACTGGGCTTTTACTTTCACCATATGCTTTAGGTCTATGCCTGGAGCATCCCCTAGTTACTGCTTTAAGTATGTGTGTCATTTCCCTGGCTCAGACAACTTTGGTCTGACAGAAACTCATTACAGTATATGGTTTATGTGTAAAATTCTTCAGAAGACAATGATACACTTAAATTCTGTTTACTGTAAATAATAACTGAGATACAGAGTTTACAAGAGAAATATAGGGTGTGGCCAAGTGACTTTCCCGTGAGTAAGTTAGTTGAGGAGCGGAAGGGGGAAGCAGCTTCCAAGACTTGGGTTACCAAACACTATCACTTGTCTAATTTTCAACGAATCTGACAAATTGGCTAATTTTTGGGGAATTGTTTTCTCTGTTGACACTGTTAATAACTACATATGTCAGAAAGAAATCCATTAAGTTTATTTATGGATTTCTCCAAAAAGCAGAACATTAAGCTCTTAATTTAATTTTATTTCCTGTTCATTAGGAAACTTTTGGTAGCCCAGGAATGTCACATAGCACTATGGGTGTCCAGGGAAAAACAAAATCAAATGTGCTTTGCATAGATTTGTCCAATATAAAGAGTGTTTACTATACATGTTGTTATTCTAAAATGTCAGGTTGTGTCCCATCAGCAAGAGTAAGAACAGACACTTTTGTAGATTAATGCAAAACTGATATTGTCTCTCAACAGACCCCATTCAGCATCGTACATTCCCGTGCCTTAGGACTTGCCTACCGTGTTTTGATTCTGCATCCTCCCGTTAATGCTCGCATGAGAGCCTATTATCTAAAGGTCCTCAAGTCAGCCATGAAGGTATGGTGAAGCATTTTATTAGTTTTGTAATATACAGTATTTTGATAATGGAAAATAGTACAGTACAGACCCAAACTTTGGTCTCTGATTCTATGTATTCTTTCCTTTATGACAGTTTTATCTGAAACTACAATAGACACACAATGTATATAAGAAGGCTTGACAGGTGATAGTCTCTCACAGGGATGTGTTGACAGACTTTTGACCATAGAAAGGTCAAAGTCATAGCCAATTTTTTTTTTTTCATCACTCATCTTTAGACCACAAACCACCAGGATAAAGTTGTGAAGGTGGCTAGACATTGATTTCAACATTAAGATGTGTCTTTAGATGTAAAGTAATGGTGACAATTGGTTTCAAGGTGACATAGTCCCATAATGTAATTTTTCTGTCTGATAGAACATTACAAATGTGGCAGTCTGCATTGTTGGTCATTATACTTATTTGTTAATCTCTGTTTACTTTCATCCCTTTTCATACTTAGGGTCATTTATATTAATTGATATAATAGTATGGGGTAGCTGAAGTAATTGTAATATAATTTCTTTAAAACAGAATGAAGAGACTGGTTTCTATCTGGCATGGAAATTTGTGCACAGTATTATAGAAATACTTAAGGAAAATGTCAGTTCAGAGTCTGACAGTTCTCAGACAGGGTCTGATGAGGAGGAAACCACTACAAAAGTGGAACATGCATTCAGACTGTTCCAGTTCCTCATTGTCTTATTCAAGGAGGATTTGAAACACTGCAATAACAGGTAAATGTCAAATGTTATAGCTGTTCTTAGTGTTGATCTTGGGATTATAATTTATTTTATATTTCTATCTATATTGCTTGGGATGAATCAGTGGGTTCAGAAGCCTCCATGAAAGAAGGATGGGAAATAATGCAGAGTGTGGTGGAAGACAAGTGTAAATAGCAGTAAAAAAAAAAAGCTGAGGCAAGATGTGCATATTCATCCTTAGTCATATCCTTAACTTGCATGCAGTTTGTAGAGTTTCCTGAGCTTCCTATCAGTTCACACATTGGTCCACATCACTTCATATTGGTTCACAATGCTTCCTATTGGTTTACACATTGGGTGATAGAAGAACAAGAGTAGGGATAAGGTTAAGAGAAGATATATGAAGACACCTGTATTTACAGTATTGTGGGGGGGGGGGGGGTTGGTCTGTGGGGCCTCATAGGTCAGATTATCTACCCTAACACTGAGTCATTTCTATCTGTAGATGATTTGCCAAAAAATTTAGTTTATTGAAGTTTTAGCTGACTCCAAATAAAAAATATGGCTGTTATAAGAAAATAGCAATGTGGTCTGAAATTATAGAACTGTAATTAGAAATTCTTAAACTACAGGGAGGCAGTTAATGAGCTGCTGACTTGGCGGGTATTTTGGGGTCCTTCAAGAACATCTGTAGCAGTAACCACCCCTGTCAGACAACTGCTACAATTTTGGGTATCATTGCATTCAGCTTCCCGGGCCATCAGGCACAGTTTAGGTGTAAGTGTTCAGAGAGTTTTGTATCTATGAAATTTTGTGATTCTTCTGTAGTTTAGCTTGTTAAATCACTTTCCTTCGATTTTTTTATTGGTATACAGTATGGAGTGTTTATGTTCTTTATGTATATTGTATGATTGTTTAATCCATTTTTTGAACTAATAGAGCTTACACATAGCATATCCCTTCATTCACTGTTATTAACCCTTTAATTATGCAAATTGGCAAGTTTGTTTCCTTCCCAAAGGTAAAAAAAAAAATTCATTCATGATTTTTTAATATTATGGTTTCATTGGAAATAGTTTATGGAGTGTACAAATGCAAGACAAAGTCCTATCTGGGCCACCTAAGTAACATAATGGACCATCATAGATGAAGCTCTTCACTCTTTCTGGCAACCCTCCAAATGAAAAAATAAAATAAAATAATAATAATGGAAAAAAATCACTGTACTTTTAGGAGTCCACTGGTACAAAGATGGGTCCTGGTGAGTAGTAGGCCTGATGTGGTGGTGGTAGCACCTGGGCTGGGGTGGGGGTACACAGGGATGTGAATACAATACTGTACTACATTTCTTTCTTTGAGCAACTGAGGTACATTGATGGTGGGGGGGGGGGGGGGGGTGGCTGGAGAGTGGCAACCAGGCCACCAGAACTGTTGCCCATTCCCTGGTCTGTGCTGCATTTTTTTTTGGATGGTGCCCTGGGTTTGTAGTAGGATAGGGGGGAACATCCCATTCTGGTTTTTACTCAACAGCTGTCATTAAGTAACCATGGCATACCCACAAGTGTGGAAAATGGATGTAAAACACTGATGTTGGTGAGGCTTCTCCTGATATCCTCCCTTTTAAAACATTATGAAAACCTCACACAAGGCACTGAGAGGTTAAGAAGTTCTTTGTTTTAAATTCAATTTTGATGAAACATGGTCGGAATTTCCTCTGTGAGTGAGTAACATTGGAGTGCCTTTGATAGGTGGTTCCAAGATGTGTGATTATTAGGAATGAAGTGGATAGATACCGTGGGATGTTGTTGTGAAAGCATCAAGGCTGAACACATCTGTTACAGCAGGAAGAGTAAATGAAAGAAAAAAGTGAAAGGAGAGTATTTGTTTGCTCAAGGTTCCAGTCACATGTAATATAATAGGAAAAGGATTACAAGAGAATGAAATTAGTAGTGCTTGTTATCTTTAATGACTTACTTTAATTGACCACAACATTTGAAAGGTCATCGTTACATTGAAACAGAAATTGTATACAGTACTTTATACTTCTGTACTTTTTTTTTTTTTTTTAGTACTGTACTGTCCCAGTTAACATAGATTTGTATTGAAAGTAATATGTGCTTACTTCTTTCAGCAACTTGTGTCCATATTGCTAGAGGTGACATGGAGATGTGACAGTTGCAGCATAATTCCAGTGACTCCAGTGCCAGAGTCTGTTGTTGCCATTGCTACTGAACTGTGTGTTCATCTGAAAGGTTTGTTACTACAGGTTGTACCTCTCTAGTCCAGCAACCTCGGGACCTGACCGGTGCCGGACCATGGAAATTGCCGGACCATGGAAATTCACCCTTTTCCTGGATAGATAGTGACTTGTGCTTAAGCCTGGAAGCACTAGCACCACTTTCTCTGCATCATGGTCTCTTTGAAGACATATGGAAGGGTTAAATGTCGTATAGTAGCTTCTCATATTTCGCAAGTTTTTAATTCTTAATGTATTTTATTGGAACACAAAAAAATAAATAAATGAAAATTTTGACGGCTGAAACTTGAATTTCGACCGGTTTGAACGGCCCGCCAACATGCAGACGACGTGCATAATCGTGTAAACAGCGTCATTTCTCTTATGTACAAAAGATTCATTATTGTTTATTACTGAATGTCTTTTTTATTGAATTAATGTTTATCTGTGCAAAATGAGCAATACAATTCATTAATAATACGTAGAATATTAAAACACACGAGGAAATGACACAGCATTGTATTCGTTGATTACAAAACCAGTGACTGACCGGTTCTACATATAAAACTGAAGAAAATAAGACCTTGGTTGTAGCTGTAGTAAAATTAATATGGTTGTTTTAAGTAATGTTATTTAATGTTAATAAATGGAACAATAGAAGTAGCTAACGATAATGGTAAAGAAAAAAGAGAGATCGCATATGTAAGTGCGCATGCGCACACGTGAAAACATATCATCATTACTTTGCATAAGAATATGAAAGCAACACCTATTTACTGTTCATATATATTTTAATTAATGTTTCTGAATTTGTTTTTATTGAATTAATGTACGTGTGTGCAAAATTAACAATACAATTTATTTATAATACGTGGAATATTAGAGGAGACGAGACGGCTGCCGGCATTGTTTATGTTAAAGCTTACGAAACCAGTGACTGATTGGTTCTACATATAAAACTGAAGAAAATAAGACCCTGAGTTTAGCTGTAGTAAAATTAATGTAAAAAAATGAATATGGTTGCTTGAAGTACCTGTAATGTTATTTAATGTTAATAAATGGAACAATATAAGTAGCTAACCATTAATGGTAAAAAAAAAAGTGAGACTGCTCGTATGTAAGTGTGCACATGTGAAAATATATCGTCATTACTCTACATAAGAATATGAAAGCAACACTTATTTACTGCTCATATATATTGAAGGGTTAAATGTTGTACTCTGTATAGACAAGCAGAGAGAGAGAGAGCAGCCGAACTGCCGGATGTAAACAAACCTTAATTTCCCGCGGCTTTTTTTTTTTTTTAAGGGGATTAGCCCACCCGGGAATAGGTCACTGACCCACATTAGGGCCTGAGGGGCAAAAATTTAATACTCCTGTAATAATAATAATAATTCAGATAAGTAAAAAAAAAAAGAAAAAAAAAAGCTGCCTATCTACCTATTGGACAAACTAAAATCGTTCCGGACCACGGGAGTTTCCGGACCACAGATTGCCGGACTAGAGAGGTACAACCTGTACTTTGTATTTGCCTGGTGATTTTGCTTGACTTGTTATTTTCAGTTATTAATGATATCTTAACACCTTTGTCAGGATTGAGGTTCTCCTGAATTTTTTAATTATTGTCTCCACATCTAGGAAAGAGGAGATCAAAATGTATGTTTATTGTGTGTTTTTGTTTTGTTTTTTTGTTTCACAGGAATGCCTTGACAATTCTTGACAGCTTATATGATATACAGTATAGCCAGCTGAATTAACCTTATTGTTTGGCAGATTGTGATCCCCAGGACTGTCTGCAGCTCCTCCAGGACCTTCCATCACCTTGGCCCAGAATGGTCATCTGTTCTTTCATCTTACAGGACATAGCACATATTAGCAACCAGGAAATCACTCTTGGGGATATAGTAAGTAACATAAATTTCTTTCTTTGGTATGATATTCATTTGCCGTGTGAAATTTAGACTGTACAAGTTAATCGTCATCACCATCAGTATCTTGAGAAAATAAACTGCACACGTTTTCTGGAGCTTTTACTCCATAAAATTAAAAAAAATTTTTGCTCATATATTGTACACTTTTTCCCCAAATTGTAGATTTTTTTTTTCATAAGACCAGTTAACATATTTGAGGTATATAGTGACTTGGCAGTTGAGTTAAGAAATCATTGAGTTTTTATATCATTTGTTTTAGCTGGACTACAGTTATGCAGTGGGTGTAAGTCAAGAGGCTGAGAACAAACAGTCAACACCTATTAAACAGGTTGGTTAGCTGTCCTCATCTTTGTTTCTTAAAGGACATCTACAGATTCTTACTTGATACCCATGGGTTTTATGCTTCATATTAATAAAATTTTATCACCAGAAAATAGTGTTTTGTAAGTTAATTGCATGAATCTACCATCATGAAATATAAAACAGCTTATACTGTAATGCAAGCACGGGCAAAGTTTCCTCAGTCATGGACCGCATTATGATTTAGGTATTTTTCTGCAGGTCAACCCACAAAAAATTATATCCTACCTGACCCAAAAGTAATGTTTATATCGATCGCATTAGCACAGACAGTGAAACAGTTTATCGTCACATCCACCGTACGATATTTTCAGTTTACAATCACAGTCTTTTTCCCATTTTTTAAATAGATCCACCATAATACTTTTTAAAGTAACATGTTTATGTTTCTTGGCATTTAACAGAATATGAGTGAAGCAGTCTGTGAATACATTGAGTTTTCCTACATTTACAGCATTTTATTTATTTTTATTTATTTATTAATTTTTTTATTTAATTTATTTTTATTTATTTTTTATTTTTTTAGAGGCATCAGCCCACCTGACCACAGGTTAATTTTAATGACCCACATCAAGGCCTGGGGGTGGGGGGGGGGGAATATAATAAGATAATAATTATGATGATAAAAATAATAATAATAATAATAATAATAATAGTACTGTAATAGAAAAAAATACAGTAAAGCCTCCGATAACAATGGTTCGACCAACAACTTTTCATATTTAAAACCCTAATTAATTTAGGACACAATTCAATTTACTTCCTTATTTCATTCGTATTTGCTACCAAAACATAATAAAAACAAAATAAAATTACCTTTCAATAATAACTAAATCCTGATATGTATTATAAAAAAGAAATTACTGTAAAAAAAATAAGAGCGCCTTTTGCAAAGAAGCTGCCTTGCTAATGAGTGGTAAACAACGGTCAGAGCTTGGCCAGCCTTTTGTTTTCACGCATCTGGAACAGGAACAGGAGAAAAACTTTCTCAGGTTTCCTACAGCATATTTGCATCTCTATTCAACATGAGCAAGTGATAGTAGTGTTGTTTCAAAAGCTAATAAAAGTGTATACCAGCTTAGCCGAGAAACTAGGTGTGTTAAAACGATATGAAAAAGGTGAGAGGTCTGTGGATATTATATGTAGCAAGCAATGAACATATTTTCTGAAGTTGATCCATTAACAGGACAAAGCATTAAAATTTAAATAAATGCAAATGACCTCTACATAAAGAAGTATAATGAGAAAAGAAAGCAGCTGTGCAAGGTTCTTTCAACAGCTTTATTATTCGAAGGCCTAAACCATCAACTTCAGCTACACCATCAAATTCAGCATCATAAGCAGCTACACCATCAAATTCAGGTTCAGTAACAGTTTCAGCAACAGCTTTATGGAAAGCTACAGTTTCAGCCAGAGTTGAACCTGATGACTTCGTCATCTGAGTAAAAACTCGCACAATATTCATTGGCTGTCCTTATGTTTTAGACTTTACCATTGGTGAGTAGAATTTTTATTTTACATTCGTAAATATTATTTAGAACATATATGAACAGTAAATAAGTGTTGCTTTCATATTCATATGTAGAGAAATGACAATATGTTTTCACATGTATGCACTTACTGTACATACATTAGTGTTCTCAATCGTCTCTATTTCTTTACCATTAGTGGTTAGCTACTTCTAGTGATCCGTTTATTAACATTAAATAACACTACTTAAAACATACATACAGGTATTCAATTTTTTTAAATTAAGTTCACTACAGCTGCAACCAAGGTCTTATTTTCTTCAGTTTCTTATGTAGAACCATCGTCACTCACGAAAACAATGCCGTCTTGTCTCCTCGTGTGTTTTAATATTCTACATATTATTAATGAATTGTATTGTTCATTTCACATATATAAGCATAAATTCAATCAAATACATATTCAGTAATAAACAATAATGAATCTTTTGTACATACAGTGTATTCTTAAGATAAATAACTATGTTTCCTCGAATGCGCACGTATATACTTTGGCGTTCCACTATCAGTTTCACTTTTTCTTTAATATCAGTGGTTACTTCTACTGAACTGTACATAAAATAACATTAATTAAAACATATATATTTTTTCACATTAATTTTACAACAACACCCAGGGTCTTATTTTCTCCAGTTTCAGGTGGATAACTGACATTATGGGTGTAAACACTGACAACAATGCCGCCTCTTATCCTCTTGTGTGTTTTAATATTCTACATATTTTACATATTTTCAGAATTTGCTCCATTGTAAAGAACATTCATCATTTGTGTCCACAAAGTCTTGGTCATCAGCTTCATCTCACAAGACACGCAAGACTCGTTTCAGTGCTAAAGTCGTCAATAAAAAAAACCCGTTTGGTAAGGTTGTCATATTGAAGCAGTGTTGAAATCGAATGCTGGTCAGTCCACACATAACCACATGACTCCTGTATTTATACTTCTTATTGCTTGCTGTTTTATGGTACATTTTTAGGCTACTTTGCAAACATTGACCCAATTTTTTTTTTCTCATTCTATCAAGCCTTTTTCCACAACAGTGCAGGGAAGCCAGGTTCAAGAGTAACAGAAATTGTCCCTTGTTTGTTATCATTCATGGTAGCTGGCATTCTCGTGTGTTGTGAAACTTTTGATAGTGTGTTCCCTTCCAAGATGAGCCTAATGATGATAATCTGGTTCACCCCTGTTGGTGCATATATGAGCCTAGCATCACACACACACACACACACACACATGTCATCTTACAGCCTTAGTATGTGGGTTTAGTGAGCTGCATAATGCTGTATATGTGTCACCTGGTTTGAAGGACGTCCAGTCACACAGGGTGTGTTGGAAATACATTTCATAAATCCGGGGCTGTATTCCTGAGACATACATAATGATAAATTACTTCATGACCAGTGTCAATACTCCATAGTTAGTGATTTATAACACATCACGACAACTTGGTTTGGAATGTGATAAAATCTGAACAGTATAAATGTAATAGCCATTGCTGCTAGGTTGAGCTCCTCATCATGCACTGCATAGTAGAAATCTACCGTAAATTTTGCGACAATATACTGTTTACTTATCAGAATACTGGCACTGGGTATTACATCTCTTCCCTTTAAAAAAAAGAATCATCAAACATATAACATCAGCAATGATTTCCAAAATTATGAGGAGTATTGTCCAAGCTTTATAAGTGAATAGTGTATGACAATGTTTAATTTGGGATGAATATTAGGTTAATGGACACCATCATTCTAGTCAGCCCTTTCCCCATGTTATTAATTAAAGATTGATCTAAATGTTTGCACTAAATACAAAAATAGCACTGACTAGTTTCAAACAACAGAAATGGAATGTCTTTACATTCGAGGAAATGGAAACATGTAATAATTTTGTATAGCATTATGTCATTGGGTAGTAGTGTTATGCTTTATTAGGAGCAAATATTTGTTATAGGGTACAGTATTTAGCATGGCAGATAACTGAAAAATTTGCACCCAGCCTCAGCGCTTTTAAACTTTATTACTGAAGGAGGCATCAGGGGGCTTCTTGATGCTTCGGACCCGAGGTCGTCGCCTAGTCTGCCTATGCCTAGGGCCGGCCTTGTTGTGAGGAGTAGCAGTTCATTGCCTCAAACCACCGCTGTTAGAAGTTTGTAAATAATATTTGCTGAAAGTAATGCCTATTGATTTTTGTAAGTATTCAGTAATCTGAATGATCATTCACAATTACAATGTATAATCCTCTTACATTAACTCAAACAGTAGTGTCCCTCACAATGGTTGTTAGGTGATTCAAGTACAGTACAGATACAACACATGTTTTCCGGGAACTGATGGTCCAGCACCTCCTTTAGTCCGGACAAAATTATGAGAGGGCATTTAACTTCCCTCCCTCCCTCCCAGCCTGGTTGAAGCTAGTTTTAGGCTTAAAGTTTTTATCTTATGAAATGTAGCTGACTAGACGTAGCAGAATATAAATTGCATTGCTGGAATCTTTGTAAGATAGTGGTTAATTTGAGTATAAACATCACATACCTGGTAGTTTGCACAAGAGATAGAAATTTTAGTCTAGTGTAGTACATTTGTGTACAAGTTTTTTAACTCATATTTTTGGGAAGATATATGTAACTTTCCTCATTTATTTTTTGTCATTTACATGCACACACCATCCTAGATATATATATTGTGAAAAAAGGAAAAGAAATAATTGTCCTAAGGGTAAACCTGTAATGAGTTAATTACTAAAAATGTTCTGTCTAGTGCAAACTATGTGATGTTTATACTCAAATAATCACTATCTTACAAGAATTACAGCAATACAAATTATATACTGCCAGGTCAATTCAGTGACATTTTATAAGGGAAAACTAAAACTCCATTTGTTTTGATAACTACACACTTTGTTATCTCCCCTCCTTGACAGCTGTCAACACTCACCCCCCCTTCCTCACAGCCAGGGTGAAGGCAGTTTAGGCTTAAAGTTTTTATCTTATAAAATATCGCAGACTAGACTTAGCAGAATATAAATTACATTGCTGGAATCCCTGTATTATAGTGATTAATTTGAGTATAAACATCACACAGTTTGCATAAGAGATAAAATTTTTAGTCTAGTGTAACAGCACATTTGAGTGTATTGTTAAATTATTATTACATAACCTCCTTGGTCCGGCAAAACCAGATAATCTGGCAAGGCTTTGGAACCAAGGGTGTTGGAAAATCAGTGGTGTACCTGTGTGTATTGGTGGGAAGGTTTGGCACAGCGACAAGTCCGTCAAATAAGGGTGGAACGACCTGCTCAACCTCTGGCCTGACTATTCAATACAGTACAGTACAGCATCACGAATTCCTGACATTCGTACTGCATCTTTTATGTCCATCCCCAACTGTTATGTGTTATAACTCCAAAACTGTGAGGTATTAACACTATATTCATGGAGTCACTTATCTTTATGTAAGTCTCAGGAATACACCCTAAGAATTATTAAATGTACAGTATTTCCAAAACACCCTGTCCAGTATGGTCATTTATTTTTGTACAATTTAGGCCAAAGGTCAAGATAACTGGTAAGAATTTGTTCTGCTGTTGGCACAGTTTGAGGTATTAACACACAATATGAAGAAGGAAGTAATGATTTTAGTTTAATTAGATGGTTGTTGCTGCAAAGAGCCATAAACATCAGTGTATACAGTACTGTACTGTATATTCAGTATTCTAATCCTTCTGGGTGAATATCTTTGCAATACTGTATCACATTTAGTTTTTCAGCCCTTTTTTTTTTTTTTTTTTTTTTTTTTTTGCACCGATTGAATATCCAAAATATTGTAGGTGTGCAGTGCATAGTGGGGGCAGGAGTACAAGGTATTTGGTGCTCATCTATGCTGAAATCAGTCTGTATGTCATGTTTATAGTATCCGTTGGTCTCACTCATTCACCCAGTTTCTCATATACATTTGTGTGCCTCTAAAAGGAAGAGCATAACAATATTAACCCTAAAATTTAAGTAACAAATTATTAGTGGGCTTGAGAGTGAGGAGGCTGCCACTTCACTTGCCCTATGCCTACAAAGTCTGTGAGTCCTAGTGATTGTGGGGTTCATATGTATATAATTGCTGGTGTGTTGCATTTAGCTGGCCAGCCTTGGCTACCATGTATCTCATGGTTGCTGATGTAGTTCCTGCCCCCAGGCATTGTGGTGGCTATGTCAAAGATGGTTTACATATATTTTTTAGTTAATACACAGGAGCTTTGCATTTGTACAGTCTATTCATGAAATAAGAGGGTGAATATTTGTTCTCGGAGGGGGGGTCAGTGGAGTGAACATTTAACCAATAATAAACATTTTTCTTTACAACTATGCACCTTTATTCTTCATTAAATAATTAGCATATGAAATTTAAGAATACAGTGGTCCCTCGGTTAACGAACACAATTCGTTCCACAGTCGTTCGTTAACCGAATCTATTATTTCAATGGGATATTGGGTATAGGTAGTTCTGCTATAACGCGATAATTGTGTTCTTGTAAAATATCGTGTTATAGAAAATCGCGTAATAGAAATAACAGGGCTTATGGAGAAAATAGGGTTAGGTGCAGATTACTCGAAATCGAAAAAATTAGTAGTTAGCCTAACATAAAGGATAGCACAGTCTAAATAAATGTTACATTCATATCTAATAATGAAATCATACAGTAAATGTAACACTTTACTTGATGGGGGAGAAGGGTGATTTTGAGGTTGATAAAATCGAGCTTCTCTTCAAGTGTTATATCCTTTCTTTTACGATCATCACCGGGAATTCTATCACCAGAACGCTTCTTGTTGATATTCTTCTTTACTATATTCACAATTAATACAGTACCACAAAATTGGAGAAATAGTAAGCAAAAATCGCGTAATAGCAAACAAGCGTTCGCGTTATACAAGTATCGTTCCTAATTCATAAATCGCGTTAGAGCAAATTCGCGTTATCAAAACACGCGTTATAGCAGAACTCACTGTAATTGGTTCCAATTCACAGAAAAAGTATACAACAAAGTACTGTATACCGGTAATAGAATTAACAAAACATTAAATATAAACTAAATACAGTACTGTACTGTACAGTATACTGTACAATAATAAATATAAAAACAATAGAATACAGTACTGTACTGTATTTTAACTTACTTTGAGGTGTGTATGTCATATTTCCGGCAGCTATGTTTATATATCAAACTGCTGAATGTAGAGGCAGTCGATGATGACATGCCATATTCTTTACACAGTGCATTGGTTCTAATGCCTTCTTCATGTTTCATAATAATATCTGCACTGTATATTATCAATACGTTAACTAAATTTCAGAATGACCAATAATTTTAATGTAAAAATGCAAAAAAATATTAAAGAGACCAACAAACTCGATGTTCACTCCACTGTAAACAAAGTTAAACTGAGAAGAGTTGTTCGGTGATTCAATCAGCTGATGGGTGCACAAAAACTGTTCCCTGTACATGTACTGTCTATATTATCAAGATGTTAACTAAATTTCAGAATGACCAATAATTTTAATATAAAAAATGCAGAAATATTCAAGAGACCAACTTTCTTGATACGTATTTACTTCACTGGAAACAAATGTAAACATAGAACTGATTACTTTATTGGCGGAATGGCCGATCAGCTGATGCGCACAACAAAACGTGTTTCTCATAAGGCTTTCGTTAATTGAAGTTTTGTTCGTTAATCAAACTGAAAGTCCTTATGGGAGCTAATTTGTTAACCAAAATTTCGTTAATTGAGGGACCACTGTACAGGTAATTTTTCTTTTATTTAATTTCCTATGTAATGGAGGAGAAATTGGACAATGAGGCAACTGGCTCAGTGACTATACTGGTGGAGCCGAGTCTATTTGTCTTCAGTTAGTTTGAGGAGTAAATTATATGGTGATTGAAGGAGACTATGATTCATTGAAAGCTTCTTTGTAGACTTTTATACATTGTGAGTATTATAGAATATGAAATGAGTCAGTGAAATAAGTAAACATCTTGGTAAAAACTTCATTAATTTAGCATGTCATCTTTATTATTGTACTGGGTACTAAGAGAAAATTATTTTGTTTTTCATAACTTTGGGATTTTCATTCATTGATCAAAGCATGGAGCTACTACATTATTATTTTAATTTTGATTTTTCATAAACTGAAGCTTCATAAGTCAGGGACCACCTGTATGCATATAATTTTCAAAGTTATATCTGAATACTGCATGTTATCTACATGAAGATGATATAAAGTTTTCAAGTACAGTACCCCATGTTTAAAAAGGTCTTAGTGAAAGGATCCTTCATTTATGCAGTACAGTACTTGTAACAGCCAACATGAACAAACTCTTACCCCACCTCACCTGGCTAACTTTTTAACACCCTTGGGATCTTCATATCCATATAATGTTATATATATATATATATATATATATATATATATATACAGGTAGTCGTCGACTTACGACCTATGCGACTTACGTCTGTTCGACTTTACGACCGGCGGTACGACAGTTTTGGCCCCAGCCCCAGTGTAAATAATAAACCAATTGTACTGTAGTATGCAGTGATTTACTTAAACCTGACGACCGTAACAATAATGAACAAAGAAAATGTTGATAAAATATGACTTAAAGATGATTATATTATCATTACACATTACAGTATAATATACGTAAGGTAATTATAACATAGGCCGACTTACGACCAGATCAACTTACGACCGGTCGGCCGTAACCAATCTAGGTCGTAAGTCGACGACTACCTGTATATATATATATATATATATATATATATATATATATATATATATATATATATATATATATATATGTGTGTGTGTGAGAAGTTCAGCCATAAAAGCTTATGAAGATCCCAAGTGTGTTAAGATGTCTTGTTTGTTTCTGTTTATTTTATGAGTGTAAATATTTATTGTAATTCTTGTTGCAGTTACTGAAATTCAAACTGTTTGCTTGCACCCCCACTTTTGTTTTTTATAAGCAAACTCCAACCAACATCAACTTTTACCTAACAGGAGAAACACCCCTCATTCGGGCTTGCATTAAGAACAATGTGGATCGGATGCTCGACCTTCTTGCTGTGCCTGGCATTGACATCAACCTGAGTGATAACCTAGGTTGGACAGCCCTGCATGAAGCAGCCATGCGTGGTTATGATGAATGTGTGAAGATGCTACTGACTTATAACTGTAACGATAATCTTGGGCAAAAAAACATTCTTTACTCCTATGTGAGGCGAGGTATGAGTCACTGTATTTTGTTCGTCTTCATGACTGTTACTGTTTTTTTTGTTTCTTACACTTATCTTAATCAATTTCTCACTCGGTAAATAATTTTTCTCCGCAGGAAATTCTTTTTGTCAGCTCCATGTATGATTAAGAACTAAAACTGCATGATCTTCTTACCTTCCTTTGATAGGTGTACTGCTTTCTTGACTTTATAAACAATCTTACTTTTGTATATAATAAAATGTGAAAAATGGGTCCCAAGGACTTGATGGCTTGTTAGGGTTAGTATGGATACACCACATGGTAGACTTAGTCTTCTTTGGACCCTATCTCGCGATATATCCTGACCCTACTGCAATGGGAAAAGTTTTCCGAGAGTCTAAACTACGCATCTTGCACAGACAGACTATGAGCTATATTTATTTACACAAACACCTCTGTATATGTATAATATACTGTATTGTAAGTAAACAAAATAATTTATGCAATACAGGTGAACCTCAATTTATGATCTGTGTTTACAATATTTTACTTTAACAATGGTGATGTTTTAAGACCACCTTCCTATTTAAGATAGAAAAAAAATTCACATTAGCGATGGCCATCGTACGGCCCAACTCAGTGACATGTGGAATAGGGAACGCATCTCTTGCTGCACTTGTTAGCCACAGTGTCTTCTACTCGCGCTTCACTATGTGGTCACCCGGCACACTACAGTCTTGCGCTTTGTTCCATGGTGATGCATCTGCCCGTGATCGTGTAACTCAATGATTATATCGGTCTGTAAGTATCATTATTGTTACTTATCATCAGTTGGTTTTTATTTTATTTTTCCCTTATAGTGAGGGTATCACTGATGTTCAGATTGTACTCTGTTTTGGTGACTATGTGATTTTTGCATGAATATAATTTGAGCTGTGTTGGCCATTATCATTTTTGTTAAGTTGTCATTTGTGTGTGTTTTTTTTTCTTAAGGTGAGAGGACATCACTAATATTCAGATTGCAGTCTTTTTTCTTAATGGGAAGTGCTTTTGCTCTGCTTTTGTGACTGAAGTGAGTAGTGTAACTGTAAAAATGTCTAGCAAGCGTGTTATTGAGACACCTGCGTCTGGGAAGGCCAAGGCGCCCAGGAAATCCTTGTCTCTGGAGGTGAAGCTTGATATTGTGAAGTGGCCAGCCTGGCTCTAAAT
Source organism: Homarus gammarus (assembly GCA_958450375.1). NCBI lineage: Eukaryota > Metazoa > Arthropoda > Malacostraca > Decapoda > Nephropidae > Homarus > Homarus gammarus. Next base: position 54,057 of record CAUDMG010000409.1, on the reverse strand, counting down.
GATGTGGTGAATGTTGTTTAATTTTTTTCTATTTATTTTATTAGTGTAGGAATTTTTTTGGTGAATACGTTTGTGTGTCGGATTGGCTGGGAACATATTCCATTAACCCCATATTATAATGAACTTGATTTGCAATGGAGTTTTCAGGAACGTAACCCCATCATAATTTAAAGTTTACCTGTACTACTACTGTACTGTATACGGTACAGGTACTGTATATCCTGATAACTGACACATATGTGAGCTGTGAAAAATCAATGGATAGTGAATCAACAGTTTTTGAAGCAATTAAGCCCATAATAATTGAACAAATTCGGGAGGCTAGGGACCAGCCATCCCCCAAAAACTCCCTTCCACCTTTGATATATCTCTGCTGTTCAAACTGTCAAGCAAGGAAGAAAACAAACAATTATAAAGCAAGTATAAATAGTATTAATTAAGGAATGTAAACATAAATTGAGACTGTTATTCACCAGTCTTGAACTGTTGACTTCACGTGGAGTCGTCATTCCTCACCTCGGCCAGCTGGTTGAAGGGCTGGCTGATGCTTTTGCCGCTGTTTCTGCCATTAAGAGTTTTAAGAGCTACAGTATTTCCACACATTTCAAAAACAGTTATGGGCTAGTGGAACTTTCTGTGGGCTAATGGAAAATTTTAGATTCAGCAGGCCTGCCAACACATGCATGCTCTCATTATGTTAATGTCCCATGCCTATAAATCTGTTCTATATGGTTACTGGAGAAATACAGCCATCTGCAGACATAATAAATGACTTCTCTCATAATTAATTTTTTTGTTAGGTTATTATGTTGTGAGAGGGAGGAAGAGATTGATAAAGTGTGACATCACCTTTAATACAATGTACTGTATCCTTTTGTTCTCCAGTCAAAATACAAATTATTTATTATATTTTATTGAAGACTTAATGTTATTTCCATTGATTCGTACACCATAAGAGGCTGATCATACTAGAATGTAATAATGACTAAATAATATTCAGGTTGAAAGCTGGCCTTGATGGCATTTGGCAAGTAGGTAGGATATTACCTTCTGATACAGTTTGTCCTTTTATTTTGAAATCATATGACAAATGATATATTATATTATTTATGAAGAAACATACATCTTAAGAGGCTGATCATACGAGTAAGAACTATCAAATACAGCAAGGCCAGTCCCACCCCTCACCTCCAAAACATGGGGAGAAGGTTATTGGTTAGGGAACCTCTTCCCTTGTTATTCAGCTTGTCTTTTATTTTGAAGTCAAATTATATACCACTGTATCATATTTTCTCTTTAATACTGTATGTTATTTATGATGAAACATAACCATAATAGACCGATAATAAGAGAATAATGTATAATAATCAAAATAAAAACAAACTTGATTGTGGCACGGCCAGTACCACACATCAAGTGTCATCTCATTTATTAGCTCTTGTTAGGCCTAGATCAAATCTGAAAAGACCACTGTACACTATCCCCATTAAAGACAATATATACTCTACTTAAAATGCTAGCCATCATTTATGGGTTAAACAGAAGAGGAAGTATATAGGGCATTTAGGCTAGGTTAGGTTTATGTTTTAACTCTGTGTTCTTGGCATATTGTGTCCTGGTACAATAACATACAGTATGTACAGTACTGCATGGCACAAATTTTATACAAAAACAGCAGCTAGCAATGGAACGACCTACAATGGCAGCAGAATGTGAATTAGCCAACCCATGCACCCAGCACGTGGGTATGCGGCAGAGTATAATGCAATTTTTCGGAACTCCTGAAACCTTTGTCCCCAGCCCTGGAGCAGAAAGGTTTGGAGAGATTTTCTTGGAATTTTTCAGAAATTGTGCATGATTTTGTCCTCAGAATTTGTTCCCTGACCCAGAAAATGAAATTTGGAGATTTTCCAGAATTTTCTCATAATTTTTGCAGAAAATGTGGCTGATTTTCATCCCTGGAAATTCGTTCGCTGACTTGGAATTGAGAAAATGTTTCCTGAAAAATTTTGAGCTGATATCAATTCCGGCTATAGGAAAGTTCTGGAAATGAAGAATTCCGGCTAACATTTTTTTTTTTTTTTTTTTTAATGGGCATTAGGTAACCCACCCGGGCACAGGTAATATTTAATGACCCACATCGAGGCCTGGGGGGGGGGGGGGTGAAAATATAATAATAACAATTATGATATGATAATAATAATAATAATAATAATAATAATAATAATAATAATAATAATACCGTAATAAAAAAAAATAATAATAATAAAAATTGTAATAAAATAAAATAATAGTAATCATAAAAATTATTAATTTGTTTAAATAATAATAATAATAATAATAATAATAATAATGAGTCATAAAAAAAAATATATATCAAGAGTGAGAAACAATATATGTATGTTGTGTTGTCAAAGTAAGAGAAACAATTGAGACCCTGCAATTGTGTGTAAATGAGGCAGAAAGTCAGAACAGCAACCTGGGACATGGTCACAATTTTCGTGATGCCATGTGGCAGCAGGGAAGGACATGCATTTACTCTGATATGTAGTTGAACATAAGTAATGCAATGTGTATTTATTTCAGCTTAAATAATGTGATGTTTGATTACCAAATGTAGTAGGATCAGTATACTAGAGAGCCACACATACCAACTCTCCCATATCACCACGAGTTGCATGTAGCATTTCGTATGTAATTGGACTCATCCTGGCAGATACTTTTTTGAGATACTGTACTGTATATGCTCCTTACAAAGTGCCTTCACAGTCATTTTTCCAGAGCAGTCAAATTTCTCTTTGCTGATAATTTTTATTTTTACAATATATAATCTTGCTTTCAGTTCGGCATACCCACACCTTGAACACCCATGCTAGGGGTGGAGTAGACAAAAGAACTCCATTGCATGATGCGGTGCAGTACAACCATTTCAGCACAGTCAAGTTACTTCTGGACTATGGAGGTAAGAGTTTGGAAATGTACACCCACTAGACAATTATTCGGCACCCTTATGGCATGATACAATATGACATGGGTGCCGAATAATTTTTTAGTGGTTGTACATCAAAAGAAAGAGCTTGTCAAATATGAAAGTAGATGGTTATCAGATAAAGTTTATGTAAATGGAGGTGTTCAGTAAAATATAGATGGAAAAGATATACCAAAAACAATACAAAAAACAATCAAACAGATGCAAACCATGTAATCCATTTATTGCTGGGGAATGATAGTTAATAGTGATGGCTAGGGTGATGAAGGTGACAACATTATGGGAAATGACTGTGAATAGTGATGGCTAGGATGAAGAAGCTGCTTATAGAGAAGACAAGTGATCGCGGGCACCTTCGTGCCCAGTGAAAGTTCGAACGCTCATGCTTGGCTAGCGTACAGCGAATGAGGGTGCGCCAAGTCTACTTGCATGGTTAATAAGGGGTCACCAAGTCCGTAGACTTGCATCGTTTTCCATCGTAAATAAAATGGTTAATTAATGCCTTCCTAAAGAAACCATCAACATGGGACCAGGTTTGTTCCATTCTACGAATTTTTTGCAATTTTTCCACCAAGTTTGATGAAAAACGATTGTGCCGTTTCGGCTGTCCAGAACAGACAGACAGCCACACGGCTAGTCCTATAGTATATTAGATATATAGAGAGAATACTACAGATGTAGGGGCTGTGACCATCATCTGTGGAAGTTAGCTGTCGGGATAGTGACCATTACTATCTGTAGAAGTTAGCGGTTGGGATGGTGGCTGGACAATTTTATTCAGCACGGAGGGGGTCCTGTACACATGTGGTTAGAGGTTAAATGGCTAAGTTGTAATGAGTAGAAGTAATAGATGAATGATCTTTTTGTTTATTTATTTGTTAAGGATGTTAAGTGACATATAATAACTTACAGGTGCTGGCTTACTAAAACTTGAAACAAAAGATGGTAAAACTCCCAGGGACTTTGCGAGTAATAATGAAATGCGACACTTGTTGAGATCTTACCAGGAAAAATCTCCAATCTCGGTAAGACTAAAATTTTTTTTGTTATTTCACATGAACATTATTTTGTAAAAGTTTAAAAAAAGTAATGCATTCATCATGTTCTTCAGATAAACCAAATTTGTTTCAGATACTGCAGGAGCATATTACAGCAGAACCTCGATAAATCGGACTAATTAGGGCAGACCCCAGTCTGAAAAATGCGAAAGTCCAAAAAAAGCTAATATATGGGGCGCAGGGGAGGGGGGGAGTTGGAGATAACACTGCTTATCTGAACTGTTTAAACAAAATCAGTTGTTGTTATGTTATTACTGAACTTCAACAACTAAGGTCTTTAAGTGTATAATAAGGTTATTAAAAGAATATTGCATCAACAATAAAAAAAATATGAAACAGAAGGAGTATATTGTGTGTGGAAGATGAGTGTTTATCTGGGAGCAGCTGGCAGAGGGGAAGGGGCGTGGCATGGGTGGGTGGCTTCCCCCTTTCTCCCATAATTCTCATATAATTTAGGATCATTTGGTGCCAAGTTGATAATATATTATCATAAAGGAATCAGCTTTCCTGAAAAAAAGAATCCCACACTGAACACCATGAGTCATTTGTTTGCAAAGGGCAAACAGCTGATTGGCTTACCACAATGTCTGTCATCAACACTTAGTAAATTAGTACAGTATAGTCGTGTATTTTTCATCACTTAATAAATACTATTGCAGTGTATTTATCATCACTTAATGTATTCGATTGCAGTGTATTTGTCACCATTCAATATATATTACTGTAGTGTATTTATCATCACTTAATGAATACTATTGTAGTGTATTTATCATCACTTAATAAGTAATATTGTACTGTAAAGTATTATCTATCTGCATATACCCTGGTTTTTTCATCAGTCATTTGTCTTAGTGTACAAGTAGCCAAATTGAGCCATCATACAACACTCAAAGGTAGTAAATGACATTTTTAAGAAGGTATCTTCATATCTAATACTATACAGTGTGTTATAGTGACCCCTATTGTAAGCTAGTCTGCTGAAAGCTTCACATGAATGCATCTTGAAAAAATAACCTACTGATACAGCTTCCCCTTTTATTTTCAAGTCATATTACAATTTTTTTTTTATTATTTATTTTTATTTTATTTATTTATTTTTTTTACAGGGATTAGCCCACCCGGGCACAGGTCACTGACCCACATCGGGGCCTGGGGGGCAAAAATGTAATAATAATAATAATAATATTAATATAAATATTAATAAAGAACCATAATGAAATACAAAAATAAAAAAAGATCAAAAGTGAGAAACAATTGAGACTCTGCAATTGTGTGTAAATGAGGCAGAAAGTCAGATCAGCAACCTGGGACTTGGTCACAGTTTTCGTGATGCCATGTGGCAGCAGGGTCTACCATAGACAACACATTATGCTTCCAATATCTTCTGTATTGTATTTTTCTCTATTACTAAAGATATTATATTAATCATGATGAACCATAAACCATAAGAGGCCAATTATATTAAAATATAATAATAAATCAATAAATAAATAAACCTGCTGAATGTGGCAACACCTGATCAGCCCCAGCCTACTTACGTACTCAAGTGTCTTCGTTCTCAGTAGGCCTGAAGCAAATCTGATTAGACCACTGTACAGTATTGAGTAAGTGTTGTTCATATCCGAAGATATTTTTTTGTTAATGTCTCCCCCTCCCCCTTTTTTTTTATTTTATTTTTTTTATTAGTATTACTGGTAACCAAAGCATCTCAGAGTCTGAAAAAGTGAATTCCGATATACTGAAGTCCAATTTATCCAGGTTTTGCTGTATCTGTATTCTTGCTTGTGTTCTGTATTACTGTATTTGGTTTTGAACATAGTACTTTGGAGTCCCAGATCATGAGAAAACCACCCAACCAGATGGGATTGAATCTTAATCCAACTCTGATTCCATTTGGTAAGAAGTCTCCTTACAATGAAGACACCATCAGCACCGACAGAGTGTTGTGTATTAAATATATCAGACTCTCTGGCAAAGACAGGCTTACCCAGTGGCTGTTTCACTGGAATGGTTGACGCAACTAACTTGTTTCTTCCCTTCAGTCTTAACATATGATTTCATACTTCAGTTAATGATGATTCACTCTCTAACATTCATCAGTCTGTCACTAACTCACTCACCAACATTCATCAGTCTGTCACTAACTCACTCACCAACATTCATCAGTCTGTCACTAACTCACTCACCAATATTCACCAGTCTGTCACTAACTCACTCACCAACATTCATCAGTCTGTCACTAACTCACCAACATTCACCAGTCTAACATTAACTCACTCACCAACATTCACCAGTCTGTCACTAACTCACTCACCAACATTCATCAGTCTGTCACTAACTCACTCACCAATATTCACCAGTCTGTCACTAACTCACTCACCAACATTCATCAGTCTGTCACTAACTCACCAACATTCACCAGTCTAACATTAACTCACTCACCAACATTCATCAGTCTGTCACTAATCACTCACCAACATTTACCAGTCTGTCACTAACTCACTCACCAACATTCACCAGTCTGTCACTAATCACTCACCAACATTCATCAGTCTGTCACTAACTCACTCACCAACATTTACCAGTCTGTCACTAACTCACTCACCAACATTTACCAGTCTGTCACTAACTCACTCACTAACATTCATCAGTCTGTCACTAACTCACTCACCAACATTCATCAGTCTGTCACTAACTCACTCACCAACATTCACCAGTCTGTCACTAACTCACTCACCAACATTCATCAGTCTGTCACTAACTCACTCACCAACATTCATCAGTCTGTCACTAACTCACTCACCAACATTTACCAGTCTGTCACTAACTCACTCACCAACATTTACCAGTCTGTCACTAACTCACTCACCAACATTCATCAGTCTGTCACTAACTCACTCACCAACATTCACCAGTCTGTCACTAACTCACTCACCAACATTCATCAGTCTGTCACTAACTCACTCACCAACATTCATCAGTCTGTCACTAACTCACTCACCAACATTTACCAGTCTGTCACTAACTCACTCACCAACATTTACCAGTCTGTCACTAACTCACTCACCAACATTTACCAGTCTGTCACTAACTCACTCACCAACATTTACCAGTCTGTCACTAACTCACTCACCAACATTTACCAGTCTGTCACTAACTCACTCACCAACATTTACCAGTCTGTCACTAACTCACTCACCAACATTCATCAGTCTGTCACTAACTCACTCACCAACATTCACCAGTCTGTCACTAACTCACTCACCAACATTCATCAGTCTGTCACTAACTCACTCACCAACATTTACCAGTCTGTCACTAACTCACTCACCAACATTTACCAGTCTGTCACTAACTCACTCACCAACATTTACCAGTCTGTCACCAACTCACTCACCAACATTTACCAGTCTGTCACTAACTCACTCACTAACATTCATCAGTCTGTCACTAACTCACTCACCAACATTCATCAGTCTGTCACTAACTCACTCACCAACATTCACCAGTCTGTCACTAACTCACTCACCAACATTCATCAGTCTGTCACTAACTCACTCACCAACATTTACCAGTCTGTCACTAACTCACTCACCAACATTTACCAGTCTGTCACTAACTCACTCACCAACATTTACCAGTCTGTCACCAACTCACTCACCAACATTTACCAGTCTGTCACTAACTCACTCACTAACATTCAATATTGAGTCTTATTTCAATAGTAACCTGTGTTATGGCCTTTTAATATATCCTAGTTTTTGTGTGTGTCACTAAAATTTTTTCCAGTCTTCTAGGGCCTTTGTGTTACAGTAGAATATTAGTAATTCAGAAGGAATGGTGGGGTGAGTTTATCTCAAAAACAAAAAAATGAAAACTTTAAGGATATTCTTTTTTGTACAGTAGAAGTCCAAAAATCCGAACTGCTTGGGGATTGGGTCGGTCCGGATTTTCGGATTTTCCTGATTCTCAGGCAGAACTTTTAAAATTCAAATTTAAGGAGGAATAAAGAAGAGATGAACAGGTACATTTTTATAGTCTATTCAGTAGCAAATATAGCATGCTTCACTTATCAAGATGAGCAGTTTTAAAGAAAAAGCTGTGAATACTAGAATTTTATTCTTTGCCTTTTATATATCATAAATTGTAGACTTTCCAATGTTGTATGTTTCCATTGGAACAGTATTGCTCACACCCCGATCTAGTGTCTTAATTATTTCAAGTTTGTCATTCAATTTCAATGTGTTCTTCTTTCTCTTCACACAACGGAGTTTATCTACTTTAGGAGCCATTATTATGGGCTTGTACAGCACTATGTAAATGGAAAGAGTAGGACTCAAAATTACATATGTTGTCACAGTTTGATTGCTCGTTTTAAAGTGGCGACCGCATGGTCGCTTGTTGTCGCTGTGCAGCTCTGGCACTCACGCTTCGCACATACACACGAGCCCGCTAAATTAAAAAAAAAAAAGTTAAGAAAAGTACGGATTCTCGGGTGGTCCGGATTTCTGGCATTCGGATTTTTGGACTTTTACTGTACAAAGTACTCCTGGTTTTCATTCACAGGTAGCACATGAAAATTATTGTTTCCTGTCAATCACGTTACATTTATTTTATGTCTATTTTTCTTCCAATAGATTGCCCAAGGAGATGAGAACTACCAGACGTATATTAAACTACCAATTATCAGTTGTGGTCTTAACATCCCCAACAGGTTCTTCTCCAGCCATGATAGTCACATGAACTTCATTGTTACTTTTGCTAACTGCTTTATGGAAGTGTCTGGCTCCAGGTTTATTCAAATTGCAATAGAAAAAGAACTTTATAAAGCTCAAAAGAGACGTCTAGCAGAAGAATCAGACACCAGTAGTGCTGGTGAGGCCACAGCTGATAACAGAACTCAAGGTTCCTCATACGTTAGAACCATTCCTTTGTTTTCTCAAATTAAACCACCTTCTGACTTGGAAAGTGCTCTCATAAACAAAATATTCCAATCGGTAAAATTAAACATACTGATGTGTCAGGAGCAGAAGAAAAGACAACTTTCTGCTGAGGAAAAATCAGATTTCCTAGAAAGATTACAGCTTTTATTTTCATGAGTTTTATGATTAAGGGCTTGTGTACCTGCTGTTTATTTTATAGAACCATTAACTTCCTTCCAGTACAATGTTTAGTTCATAAAGAATGAATTAATCAAGTATATTCTCATCAAACTTTTTTGTGTGAATTTTGTGATTAAAACAGAAATAATAATTTATCCTCCTTACCAATTTTCCTATACAGGAGTACCTCACTATTCGCAACCCTGCTTATCCGCAGTTGGCATTTTAACACCCTATTCAACATTTGCAAAGCATTCCCTACTTATTTGCAGGTGAAAAATTATGATACCCTACTGTAATATTTCAAACTGGGTGGGCTAGCCGCAGCTCTTAAGGTGGAGTGGAGACATCAACCTGAGTCCCACACAGATTTTAGGGAGTTTAAGGACTGGGTACTGGAGGTGTATCCTTCATCTTGGCCTTAGAGATGATGAGCAAAATGCTTGCCAGACAATTTCAAATTTGGGGGTGGGGTGGGGGATTAGAGGTCTCATGCAATGTCAGGTCACTCTTTGTCAGGGTGGGGGATTAGAGGGTCTCATGACCTGAAGATATCTTGAATAAAGATGAAAGTTAAGTACCAAATATATTTATGGAGGGACAGACCGTTGCAGGTGGGGGGGGGGGGGGTGACTGTGTGGTCAGTTTCTCCCTCCAAGGGAAACTTCCCCACCCCCTCCCTCTGTCACTCAATCCCACCACCACCTCCTTTACCCTAGCAAGAAAGTATCCTGTATAAACTTTTGTTTACAGTATCTTTTCTAATTGTGTTAGAGAGATGAATTTGATACCATAATGATTCTGAATAAATTCTCAATTAGATGTTTCCAATAAAAGTTCGTTAAACAAAATATTTTGACACAAAATAATGATGGGGGACTCGTTTCTATTATGAAAAAGCGTAAGAAATGTTGATACCCGAGTCTATAAAAAAAATTTAATTGAGTTAAAAACACCATTTTTGTACTAAAATACTCCTGAATAATTTATCTAAAATATTGGTTAAATAAGTACAGGTATATGTATTTAAAAAAAAAAATCTATATGATTGGGCATGTGAGGGAAGCGGTATTAATATATCAGCATCGCTAACACGAATTATCGTAGATTGGGATATCGGAAATAGAGCTTTACCTATACAGTGACCCCTCGTTTAACGAACGCCTCGGTTAACGAAATTTCGGTTAACGAACTGCCTTCCATAAGGATCTTCAATTCGGTTAACGAACAAAAATTCGGTTAACGAATTTCTTACGAACCGACCTCAACATGTTTTCGCTTGCACTGACCAGGCAACCAGCTTTAGTATCAGTCCGCCAATACATTAATCGGTTCTAGGGCTTAAATTCCTTACTATTTTAGTAAATATCAAGAAGTTTATACTATTCAATAATTTTAAAAGTTTAATATTAAATTTTTTAGTCATTTTAACAATTATTGAACATAATTGAAGGTAAAGTGACTAGTTTAATGCGCGGCATCCAGCCTCTTAACACAGCAAACAGGCGTTAGTCTCTCTGTTTTCACTGGAGGTAACATCTTGCTTGAGACTCTCTTCAACTAAATGCTTTTTTTCTGTGTTTCCAAGCAAATTATTGGTCATTTTGAAATATATTTTACATATTGACAATATATAATGCAGTGCAGTGTTGATTTAATGAAAATAATCTTGAATTACACCAAGAGAGCTAAAATTTTATGGGTGAAATGGCGCCATGGGGTGACTTCTCTTCCACCCCAATGCCTTCTCTTCTTCCTTCTCCTCCACCCCCATTCTAAATCCCATCATCATCATCCAGGAGCCTTCTACAAATACACCTCAAAGTAAGTGAACTTTTCTACCATTTTTGTTGAATTTAGGAAATTTTCGGTGAGCTGGAACCAATTACCCAAAAACCCATTGAAACAATGGTTTCGGTTAACGAACTTTTCGGTTAACGAACGACCTTCTGGAACGGATTGAGTTCGTTAACCGAGGGGTCACTGTACTGTATATTGATAAATATGTGGTGAAAGTTGCTGGCTGAATATGTGTCCCCCATATTTATATTAATTCTCATGGGGTCAAATTGCCCCGATATTTGCAAATTTGTTATTCGCAATGATTTTTAGGAAAGCATCCCTTGCGATAACCTAGGTATTCTTGTATACAGTACTGTACTGTATAATTTTTAACTTTAGTTAATGCAGTCATACATGCCTGGTTTGCTATATGGTAAAGAGTGGGTAAAGTTATGTACCTGTATATACAGATAGACCCCATTATAACAAAAGGGTTTTGTTTTTGAAAACCATTTCTGACAAAAAAAAAAAAAATGATTTAAACTTATTTTTTCTGCTTACAGAATTTTCATCATATATTGGAAGATACTATTCCATGAAAAAAATATTCCTTGAAACACAGTAAAATGGCTCTGAAGGCCTATTTAACTTAGTGTTCATGAAAACAATAAGTCTGAGTAAAGCTCTTGTGAAAGTGATGTCTCTGTTAGCCGGAACAATTGGTGCAGAACACATCCGGGAATGAGAGATTTCCGGTTAACGAGACGACTCACAAAGCCGGAAAAAATCCCTCATCCCCGGTATTTTCTGTATATCGGAAAAATTTCAAAAGTTCCAGAAATTGCGCATTACATGATTTCTCAAACCCGGAAAAATATCCCTCATCCCCGGAATTTTCTGGGAAAATTTTCTCAGAATTTTTCAGAAAATGTACACCTCGGATAATTGGTACCAAAGCTGGAATTTTCCAGAAACGATCGGCTTTTGGAACGATTTTCTGAGAAAATTTCAATTCTGGCTATCGGAGAGTTCTGGTTAAGAGGGATTCTGGCTAATGGAGATATTACTGCAGTCAATGCTCAAGATCAGGCATTCATAATTTGGGGTCTACCTGTACATGTAAATAAGAATATTGTACTACAGGATTCTGTACTATTTTTCTGTGTGTAAATCAATTCATTAATAAAATAAATGTACAGTATTTATATTGTAAAGATTTTATATTCTACTAGACTATTCTATGTAAAAAAAAAAAAAAAAATATGAACTTCAGTTAACAAGCAGCTAAGTGAATTTAGATGTCTTACAAGATTGTGAATACAGGGTCAATGGTAACATGGAGTTCAACCTAATCTAACTGCAGTACAATATAGTTTCAGTTTACGCGGTCAATTAAACCCGTGGAGGTCCTCGTAAAATGAGAAACTCGTAAACGAAATAACAGAACATATGGGATTAATTGAAATAGAGACTGGGCCGACCCCCAGACTACCCTTTTTCCGACACAATACATACGTTGTAGTAAAAACAAAATCTTAATTTTATGATGGAATGCACACACAATTAATATTTAAGAGAAATATCAATAATATTAGGTTTTTAACATTTACATTAGTAGAAGAGATGGCTGAGCACATGGGGATGGGGGGTTGGTTCCGAGGCAGAGGGCAGATTATTGGCCCTCACCTGTATCACTATCCACCACAGATTTGCAGGGCCTCTTTGTCAAACCCCTCAAAGTCCATATCCTCACTATCACTGACTTGGGCTGGCTGTGGTGGGTGGCGGGTGAAGAACTCGGTAATGTTTTGTTGACTCCCCGACCTAGTGCGCACCCTGCCCGCGCCGCTTCCCGCGTAAATGATGGAATGTACCATGTAACTAATAATTGCTGGTCTGGCCAGGTGCCGCATAAATGACCAACCGTGTAAATCGAGACTATACTGTACTGTATATATATATTCAGGTTTTCATATATGGAATCTTCATAAATTGGGGACTGTCTGTATTTGAGGCTCATCCATCCATTGCCCAGAGCTAGTCACATTTCTTATTCCCTCCACCATGTCTTTATCGACACATTTCAGTAGCTCCTATATTTACATGATGGATGTGTTCCTTGAAAACATGATACAATGCACTGTATAAGGCAAAACGATGTGAATGGCGATTGTTTTCAGGGGGATTATTTTGGTCATGCTTTGCAGAAAAACATTGCATAATTACCAAAAGAGATAAAATATTGAAGTACTGTACAGTAGTTCTAAATTAACATACCGAGTAAATCTCCCCGTTAGCCGGAATTCCCAGTTCCTAGAGCTCTTAAATGATGCATTGTACCAAATGACTCAGACTACAGTACAGTACTGTACATTACTCTAGTTTTTATTCTGACAATGTTTTTTGAGCTATTTTGTTTTTCCTGTTAAAGATAGTAGATTGTCTAGTTGTTGCACATTTAACAAAGGAAGTAAAGGCAAACAACAATTTCAGTATGTACAGTATGTTAAGAAAATATGAAGTGCCGGGCAGTAACAAAGTCGCTGAGTTCACCATGCCAACAGATAGCCATAAGCAATTTATATTTTGTAATTCTCTTATTTCTTATTAAATAACAAAGGAAGTTTAATAAAACCTTATTATCTTTGCAAACCAGTTAGTATTGACGATTTTTTAAGGTGAAATAAGCTTTATGTCTATGACATCATTACTGTAATGCTGTGTACAGTATAGGAGCAAGGGTGTGCATTTTGCTCTCTCATCTGCTGTGTTTGGACTGCTGGGTGAGTCAGGCTGCAACTTCTTGACAGAGAAGTCACTTTATCTTATTCTTAATAAGTTTTTTGAAATTTTGTGTTGTTTGTTAAAGCTGCTAACCAGGAATTTAAACACTTCAAGACAAGTTGTCAAACTTTAGCTTTTTACTTCAACATTTTTAATTTCCTTGTGGTGAACACTAAAATAATTGTTTTAATAAAGATGTAATGATGGAATAGAGTGAAAGGGTATGACAATGAATGTGGCAAAAACAAAAATACCTGTGGTGTGGTCGAAGAACCTGTGGTGGAAAGTGGAAAATGGCCATGCGTTGTCTGAAAGAAAGGTGTTGGCAGTAACTAAAAAATGAGCAGTGAAAGTGCACATTATGTGCAGGTAATCATGTGATCTTAGCAAGGTTGGAGAAAGTCAGTATTGGGGATATACCCCTGGACTGTGTCAGTGTGTTCTGACACCTGGGTGAAATCAATAGTGCTGAAGCTAGCTCAATTGCGTAAGTCTGAAGTGGCCAGAGGAAGGTTAGGGAGCTGCTACAGTACTTCTACTGATGGCAAGAGGACCTTCTCTTCGTGTGAAAGTAAAGATTTACACATCCAGCAGAAGCAGTGTGAGGTTATATGGTAGTAAAACAATGGCAGTTAAAGGGGATGACATACTGTATGTAGGCTTGAGTGAAGTGAAATGAGAATGATAAGATAGATGAACAAGGTAATGTGTAGAGGCAAAGTGAGATGGCACGAGTGAATTTGGTGGGGAGAAGTATGGTAGTCCAAGAATGACAAGAGGAAGAGATTGTAAGAAATTACCTCGGAGATAAAAACCTCAAAAGAAGAGACTACAGCAGCATGGAGAACTGCCATTAGTGGCTGCAAAATGATGATGATGACCTTCAGTAATTTTCGCCTCATTCATGAATATTCAACAGTTTGTTTGACCCGAATTGATTTTTTTCATCATTGTATAAGGTAAATACATTTTCCCACGATCAAAAATCTTAATTTACATTATTTTTTCCTTTTTTGTGTGTGTGTGTCATTTCATTTAATGTTGCACACTTCAAGACTGTATACCGTATAAGGCATTAAGTTGTGACTCCCTCTGTGTTCAAAACTGGAATTCATCAACTTTAAAAGTAAAGAATACTGTACACAGTAATGGCTACAGTCTGTGTACAAAATGATATATTTAGTAAATTATATAGTGTAAAGTGTTGGTTTTAGATCATAGTACAGTACATTGTTGTTATAGATCAAAGTAGAATTGTGGTTATAGATCATAGTAGAGATCATTGTACTGCTGTACTACTAGTAGTTATATTGTACTTTATAGAAGGTGAATATTATAGAACTGTTGTGCAAAGCTGTGCATATAGATTGTAGTATAGTATATGAGGAGCTCCGGACCATAACCTGCTAAGAGCCATATGTCACTGAAATGTGTAATATATTGCAATGTATTCCTTAACCTCTCCTCTCTCCCCTTGGTAAGTCTGAAAACACTGTTGTATGTCACACATTCCTCCCTGAGCATTTTCCTCCATTTTCTATTTGGCACTTAGCAGATTATGGTCCGGAGCTCCTCATATGCAGTGGTGGTTAATTACAGTGCAATACAGACTACAGTAATTATACAGTAGATCAAATTGACCAATTAAGTATTTTACACTTGGTCTTAAATTGAAGGGCACATCTTTAGGTAGAGTCATGATATCTTGCAAGGGTATTTCTGACACTTCGGTTTCCACCAGACATTTCATAAATAGAATCAGGTGAAATAAATTGGGTGTCTAAGCCTCAGGTGATCCATTTTGTCTTTTTATACAATTGTTGCTAGATACAACTGACTTGATGTATCAGTATGTCATGCCAGAGAAGTATATTTGTATGTGTAAGATATGAATTTACTGTACAGTATTATGATTAGTACAAAGATTAATTTCACTTACAAGCCCGTTCCTGTTATACTGTGAGATGTCTAAAACCAAGAGATAACACACACATACACCTGGGCACAGGTCACTGACCCACATTAGGAAAAAAATATATAAAAATCTTTTCTTTCCCCTACTCTCAAAAGATTATAACTACATGCAAAATATTTTTTTCATTTAATTTCTCTCACTTTACATTTCTTATTATTTACATCCTATTCAAGTGACATATTACTCCCTGTTACATCATTTCTGTTGTTTTTTATTTGCTTATTTTTTATTTAACTAAAGATCATTCTTCCTAGTCTTGTAGTAATACCAGCTCAAAGACTCCTATACATGCACATCTTTGTCTCATTTGATGTGGTTCTCTTACTGTAGATGTATCTCAATGCACCTATTACTTTCTGGACCTCTATTCTGTGATTTTATCTGCTACTGTACTCACTTCCTTATTCATTGATGCCCCACCCACTCCCAAGATATCCCTTCTCCTAAAGCTACTCACGGAACATAATGAAGATTAGCATGCCAAGCTTATTTCCCCTGATGAGTTAAACAGCCAAATGTTCCTTGGAGGGATTAGAGTAAGTTAGATTAGGTTATATTACCATTAGATTGCCTCGTACAAAAAAAAAAAAACACTTACCTGGTATTACCTGGTATATACAGTATATGCAAACGTGCATCTTCCTTTCTGATCACACACTGTTTTTCCCTTGCTACACATCCAGTCTTTGTACCATCATCATCATCATCATCATCATTTTCCAGCCATTTTCCAACTACAGTATTTCAATAATGTCCACACCACACTGTGCTTATTCAACGTATAACAATATAATTTTTGCACTCATAATTCATATTTCCCATTATACTGTATAGTACAGGAGAATTATGTATTCATGTACAGTACTGTGTAATATTCCTTTTGTGTTCTTTCCTTTGATATGTGTAACTTTTGTTCAGCCATGTTAATGTACTGTATTGTACATTTTTGTCAATATTTTTCCCCTAATAGATAAAATAGACTATCAAATGATCATTACATTTTATTTTACCTTTGTTTTTTAACAAATTACTTTAGTACAGAGAGATCAAATGAGGATTAGTAGTTCAGCTTATTTCACCTGATGATTAAACTCCCTAACCCAGTCCTATCTAACTTATAACATAACCTAACCCAGCCTTGTCTAGCCTAACCCATCCTACCCCAACCCAACCTTCAGGTAACATTGATATGTTTAATCACTCAAAAAATAAGTTTGGAGTACCAATTTTCATGCAATCCATGTAAAACAACAAAATGGGGGAAAACAAATTATGTTAATTTACGCTTACGTAATAAATAGCCACTGTAGTACCCAGCAACCTGAACTTTGCTAATACAGTACACTGTGAGTACAGTATGCAAGTAAAAGTGCACTAATATCTGATCACTTAAAAAGATTAGTGACCCCAACTTATTTCACATGATGATCAAACACTGCAACACTACTTGAAACATTAGGGTAGGTTAGGTTAGGTTAAGGTAGGATAGAGATGGTTAGGTTAGGATGTTAGATTTGGATTGGGAAGATTAGTGTAGGTAATGCTATGTTAGATTAGGGTAAGGGAGGTGAGGTTTGGTTATGTGTGAAATGGCTTAGAAAGAGGAAATATTCAGCAACAGACATGAATTCAGTTTCTAAAAAAGTGAGAGATTATGACTCTTCTCTGCTTATTTCTGTCTGGACTGTGTTAGCACCATCAAAATAGGTTCTCTCACTTTATTATTCATTATTCTCTCTGTTTCTGATCTAAACATTCTGTACAGCAATTTACGTTGCTGATAATCTGAGGTCGTGTGGGGTTTCGTGATGTTGTCTCACACTCAGGATGGGTTGGAGAAAGGAAACTCACAATGCACTCTCTGTATATATATTGTATTGGATGTACAGTGCAGCTTGGTGCTGGGAAGTTGCAGCGTGGTTACAAGCGTGGAGTAGAGAGAGCTGGTTGGTGAGGAGCTTGCTCGGAGGAGGTGTTGCGTGCTGCTGGGCTCAGGTAGAAGAAGGGAGGTCACAACGAGGTTGAGAGCTTATCTAGCGGAGGTAGGCGTGGCTTGATGGCTGACCTGCACTTAGTCAGGCGTCGCTAGTTGCCAACCTTAGACCACAAGGCATTGGCTGGGTAACCCAAAAAGGGATTGGCTAGTCAGCAACAAATGGCAGCTGTAGTTGTAGGGGAAATTTCCACTCAGTCGTACTTAAATTACTTCATTTGTGTTCTCTTGAGTGTAGTGATTATGTGTTAATTCTGTTGTAGTACTAATAAAAATATGTATACACTATCAAAAACGGGATCTCCTTCATTCAGCAAACTAATGTATATTTCAAAGCAGCCCACTGGTACATAGTATAGTTGTTGTGCAATATAGAACAACTACTGTATATTATATAACCATATTCACAGTACTTTTGTGTTGTGTGCACATAGTGATTTTTTTTTTAGCCCACCCGGGCACAGGTCGAACGACCCACAACGGGGCCTTGGGGGCGAAAAAATAAGAACAGAAAGAATTTAAAAATAGAGAAGAAAAGGGTTATATTAATGCTGGAAGTGTCGGAAAACCAGCTTTTTGAAGTGAGACATTGTACGAGTATGGAAACACAGAAGAAGGCAGAGCATTCCATAGTTTAGTGGTGTGAGGAAAGAAGGGTGTACTATAACAGGTTATTCTAGTGTGACCGACATTCACAGAGAAATGGTGGGCACCGCACCGTGGGCAAAACGTGTGTTACAAGCCTATGGGCTTGCCTGAGGTACACAGGATGCCAGATCCATCGCACATTGCCCGTTAAAGTACCTGTAAAATAGTGACATTGCAGTGAAGAGGAAGGGAAGAAAGATTATCAACAACAGGAGAAAAGTTAATAAGACAAAATGACTTTGATTCCACCCTATCTAACAGTTGGACAGAGGAAGAGCCACCCCAGATATGAGAGCAGTACTCCAAGTTAGGGCGAATGAATCCCTTATGTACAATACTTGAAACAAAGAGTGAAGTAGCTGCGGCATCTGTACAGCATTCCCAACTTTCGGGAGGCAGCTTTAGCAATGTTCAGGACGTGTGGCTTCCATGACATATTAGAGGAAATGGTGAGGTCTCGCATATCCATTTTAGAATTTGGCAGAATGATTGTGTCCTGAAATGTGATTGGTGGGAGATCATCTAATTTGGAAAGGTGTAATTGGTAAATATTGAGTTTTATTACTCTTGAATTTAACCAATTTTATACCTCCCCATTCAGAGATGCTGCACAGATCCGCATCATGTACACACACACACACACACACACACATATATATATATATATATATATATATATATATATATATATATATATATATATATATATATATTTAGCCGTAGTATCAAGGTGGGCCACATTTAAAGCAATAATGTCTAGGTGGGCCACATATATAGCCATAGTATCAAGGTAGGCCACATTATGGTAGTAATGTCAGGGTAGGCCACATTATGGTAGTAATGTCAGGGTAGGCCACATTATGGTAGTAATGTCAGGGTAGGCCACATTATGGTAGTAATGTCAGGGTAGGCCACATTATGGATGTAATGTCAGGGTAGGCCACATTATGGATGTAATGTCAGGGTAGGCCACATTATGGTAGTAATGTCAGGGTAGGCCACATTATGGTAGTAATGTCAGGGTAGGCCACATTATGGTAGTAATGTCAGGGTAGGCCACATTATGGTAGTAATGTCAGGGTAGGCCACATTATGGTAGTAATGTCAGGGTAGGCCACATTATGGTAGTAATGTCAGGGTAGGCCACATTATGGTAGTAATGTCAGGGTAGGCCACATTATGGATGTAATGTCAGGGTAGGCCACATTATGGATGTAATGTCAGGGTAGGCCACATTATGGTAGTAATGTCAGGGTAGGCCACATTATGGTAGTAATGTCAGGGTAGGCCACATTATGGTAGTAATGTCAGGGTAGGCCACATTATGGATGTAATGTCAGGGTAGGCCACATTATGGATGTAATGTCAGGGTAGGCCACATTATGGATGTAATGTCAGGGTAGGCCACATTATGGATGTAATGTCAGGGTAGGCCACATTATGGATGTAATGTCAGGGTAGGCCACATTATGGATGTAATGTCAGGGTAGGCCACATTATGGATGTAATGTCAGGGTAGGCCACATTATGGATGTAATGTCAGGGTAGGCCACATATATAGTAGTATTAAGGTGGGCCACATATAAAGCTGTAGTATTAAGGTGGGCCACATATATAGCCGTAGTATCAAGGTGGGCCACATTATGTTTATGTGTTCAGTGTCATCGTTTTACCGTGAATTTGGCGCCAATTTCTCATAACTTGACACGAGAGAATTTGGCCATTTTAAGTTTGACAATTAATTTTAAAAATATAAGTTAAATGACAATGAGACAGCGTTCAATGAAATTAGCAAAATATATTGTTATTAGTATAATTCAATTTCAATTGTTTATTCCTTGATAGAGGAAGCTGTCACTAGGTACCCCTGTTATTAGTGTATATTAACGATTACGTTGGCGACTGATATCATGGTTCATTTTTTATCATATCCATTTCATTGAGTTTTTTATATTCAATTAAGTAAACTTGTTTCCAAATTATCAAAATATTTTATTAAATTGATTTTTAATATAAAACTGATCAACATTTCTTGAGATTCGTACATATTTGTATATGATACATTTTCCGGGACTCCCGCCACTGACAGTGACCGTGGCACGAGTCACTCGGCGAGGAGAAGCGGTCGAGGGTGGCCGCAGCAGGTGAGGCCGCTTGTAACTTTTTGATTTTGTATCCATTTTTATCAATTCCAGCATAAATATTGGGAATTTATTTACATGTTTTAATACTATAGGTCTCTAAATGGGATGTGAAGCTGGTATTTATATTATATATACGTAATTTTTTTTTACGGGGATTAGCCCACCCGGGCGCAAGTAACTGGTCCCACATCAGGATCTAGGGGCGAAAATATAATAATTATAATCATAATAATTAAGAAAAAATCTAAAAAAATAATAATAACCATAAATACAAAAATGAAAAAGTAAGTCAAGAGGGAGAAACGATATACAGTATGTATGTTGTGTTAATAGTAAGAGAAACAATTGAGACCCTGCAATAGTGTAAATGAGGCAGAAAGTCAGACCACATCAGTTCAGTCCGCCCGGCAGTGGCGGCTCGTGAAAAAAAAAAATGGAGGGACTGCAAGCCTCACACCGAGTCCACACCAAACAATAAGCATGGAATTTCAGAACAGTACAAGCAGGAACAAAGAATATACACGCCAGTTTAACTTCAGTGTTTATCAGAAATGTGAATGGCTCTGTGGTTGTGACGTGGCAAATACTTTATTCTGCTTTCCATGCTTCAGTGGGTGACGGTTGACTAGTACGAAAATAAGTGGTAGCTAAACTATTCATGTGAAATGAATTGTGGCTTAAATTTTCTAGACTATTGTATTTTCTAAACTATATCTGAAAAAAAAAACCGGTCAATTAACACCGGTTTTCATGTTCGAGAAGGAAATTTACGCCCATGCAATCATATTAGAGCCTCGGTATTGTATGGAGGAAAATCATATGAACTAGAGTTTATATCAGGGATAAGTCAAGGGTGGAGTAAAACACCAGAGCAACGCACGCGGGCACTGCGTTTTACTGCAAGACTGAGTTTTCCCGCGCTGAGTGACACAATCTACGGGGTCCACACCGCGCTCCGCCCACGCGCTGGCTCCCTCACGTTGAATATTGAAAAGCCGATTATTTTTGTAAGTTAAATGAAACTCAAAATTTATTTATATATATATATATATGTGTATGTATGTATGTATAATTTAGCGTTT
>CAUDMG010000409.1:25000-27500 GCA_958450375.1 Homarus gammarus | reverse complement strand
TATATATATATATATATATATATATATATATATATATATAATATATCTTGATAAAATCACACGGGAAAATAGAAACAACGGAGTACCTTAGCTTTCGTCTTTATTCAAGACATCTTCAGAGGCAACTGGATTACATGGACAGAGAGAGGCTTAAATATACAGGGTGACCTAAAAACATGAGGTCAGGTCAAAATGATAAACCTTAGTGATGGTCAGTTCAAAACTGATAATATGTTACATAAATTTATTTGTCAGTGGCTCAAGGTTAAAAATGCTTTAAAAACCTTTGATCTAGATGTATGATAGTTATTTTGTGGGTCCCCTTTTTTTCTGATCTGACTTGACTAGTCACGTCACCACCCTTTTCTTAAGCTCCTCTACGTGTGTTGGTGTGGGGATTAGTGGATGTCATCATTTTGACCTGACCTCATGTTTTTAGGTCACCCTGTATATTTAAGCCTCTCTCTGTCCATGTAATCCAGTTGCCTCTGAAGATGTCTTGAATAAAGACGAAAGCTAAGGTACTCCGTTGTTTCTATTTTCCCGTGTGATTTTATCAAGATTTATCTTATCCACGTTTTCATTGTGGATTTTCATAAAATATATAATATATATATAATATATATATAATATATATATTAGCGTTTGCGGTCAATTCTTGACGATAGTGGTTAATTCTTACTTTACGCCAGAAATGGTTGCATTTTTTCCTTTCGTAAACTTATTTTCAAAATACTTTATTACATCGATTTTTAATATTCAACTGATCAAATTGTCTGGAAATATGTGCAGTACATATTTGTAAATTAAAAATTTCCTACCTTCTGGCTGACTCCCGCTCAGTGGGCATCAGTGGTCAAGGTACGCGTTGCGGGTGAACCGCTTTTTCATTGTTTTTTTCCAATTTTTATCAATTCTAGCAGAAATCTTTGGAATTAATTTACTTGTTTTGAAACTCTAGATGACTAAATGTGGTGTGAAGCTGGTAGTTATTAAAATAAAAACTAGAATTTAACAGCCACTTAGTGGAAGTTCAGTGAGTGCCGGTTGACGAGGAAGCCATTTAGTGGAAATTTGGTGAGTGCCGGTTGACGAGAACGAAGATAAGTGGTAATTAAACTATTCATGTGAAATGAATTGTTGCTTCAATTGTTTAGAATTTTTTAATTTGAAATTTCTAAGCCATATCCGAAAAAATGACAACGGTCAATTATCATTCGGCATTTAATGTTCTTGAAGGAAATTTACGCCCGTACAATAATTGAGACACTTGTTTGTTACAGGCGAAAATAACGCAACACTTTAGAGCCTTGGTTTTGTATGAGGCAATAATTATACTCACTAGAGTTAATTTTAGTGAATGTTTTGGTTATGAGCTGATGTTCCTCTCAAGTGGAGACATTGTTTTTGGCGCCAATTTCTCTGCACTGGACAGTTGAGAGAAATTGGCGCCAAAATGTCACGCCGGCGTAAGGCATGCGTTTCAGTTTTGCTAATGACTTAAAAGATAAGTCAATGATGATAATGAAACACCAGAGTAATGGCTGGCGTTGCTCTCTCCACCGAGATTCTTGCTCGACTAGCAAAATGTATTGTGCTAAATTCTTATTTAGCGCCAAAAGTTGTGGTTTCCGTATTTTTTATTTTCTTTTGTAAACTTATTTTCAAAATACTTTTATCAAATTGATATTTAATATACATCCGATCAAATTGTCTTGACCAATGCGTATTACTGCGAGACCAAGTTTTCCTGCTCTGAGTAAGGCAATCTACAGGGTCAACACACCGCGCTCAGCCCACCTGGCTAGCTCCCGACTTTCTCACTCCCGTTGAATAATATTGACGCAACGTATTATTTTTGGAAGTTAAATGAAACTATCAAAATATATATATATATATATATATATATATATATATATATATATATATATATATATATATATATATATATATATATATATATATATATAAAACTTAGCGTTTGTGGTCAATTCTTGATGTTAGTGGTTAATTCTTACTTGACGCCAGAAATGGTTATATTTTTTCCTTTCGTAAACTAATTTTCAAAATACTTTATTACATCGATTTTTAATATTCAACTGATCAAATTGTCTTGAGATACGTACATATTTGTAAATGAGAAATTTCCCGCCTATTTCGTTTCCCGCGTCCGGCTGACTGGGCGGCACTGGTTGCTCGGCGGTCTGGGGTGTGCACTGCAGGTGAGCTGCTTTCTCACTATTGGATTTTTTTTTTGAATTCCAACAAATTTGGGGAATTAATGTACATGTTTAAAAACTCGAGGCATCACAAAAATTGTGACCAAGTCTCAGGTTGCTGATCTGACTTTCTGCCTCATTTACACAGGGTCTCAATTGTTTCTCTTACTACTGACAACACTATATATATATATATATATATATATATATATATATATATATATATATGTATGTATGTATATAATATGTATGTATATATATATATATATATGTATGTATAT
>CAUDMG010000409.1:0-22500 GCA_958450375.1 Homarus gammarus | reverse complement strand
GTCTAGGGTAGGCTCTGCAAGTGAACCGCTTTCTCACTATTGTATTTATCCCTTTTTCATCAATTCCAGCATAAATACTTGGAATTGACATTTTTTATATTGGTGAACTAAATGGCGTGTGAAGCTGGTAGTTATTAAAAAAAAAGTGAATTTTACTTAGCCACTTTGAGGAAGTTCAGTGGGTGACGGTTGACGAGGACGAAAATAAGTGGTAGCGAAACTATTCGTGTGAAGTGAATTGTTGCTTCAATTATTTAGAATTTTTTAATATGAATATTTGTTTTACGTTTGTAGAAGTATTGTGATGTTTGTGATGGACGAAACTGATTTACATTTTAGAGTATTCATTTGGAAGGATTTGTAGCTTGAATTATCTTCGACCTTTTTATTAATTTCATTTTCTTTATGCTCGTACAAGCATTGACACTCGTCATATTCGCGATAGAAAAAAATAACGTACATTTTAGAGCCTCAGTACTGTATGGGGGAAAATCCATATAAACTAGCGTTCATTTTTTTTCGTAAACTGAAGAAATGTGAACCAGACAAGGATCTAGTGCCATGTGGTGATATACAGGTGCTGAAAATGTTCTGGGCCTGTGGAGTTAGATCAAATGATAACCAAACTTAATCTTTAATGGGGGGAGGGGGGTAATCTCAGCACGCCTCAAGCTGTCATTAACTTTTTCCATAGAACTGCGCAGGTCCAGACCATTTTCAGCACGCCACGTCCCGGGTTAATTTATAAGTACGTCCGCCTCACATGAACATAGTTATGGATCCTAAGAAATTCCAAGTTTAAATTGTATTATCCACATTAAGATTGGTTTATTTATTTACAGGAATCGTGTATCTGCATGGCCACCAGTATCGGAAGTACTCGCCCGGCTGCTGAACAGAAGCCATTAATTCCAAGGTGGGATCAGTGTAGTACTTAGCGTTTTTCAGTACGTGATTTTTTTACTGCTGCACCTTTGGGTCCTCTGGTGGTTGGGCCTGTTTTGGGTCCTCTGGTTGGGACTGCTTTAGGTCCTCTGCTGGTTGGGCCTGTTTTGAGCCTTCTGCTGGTTGGGCCTGCTTTTGGGTCCTGGTGGTTGGGCCTGCTTTGGGTCTTCTGCTGGTTGGGCCTGCTTTGGGTCTTCTGGTTGGACCTGCTTTGGGTTTTCATGTTGGGCCTGCTTTGGGTTCTCTGCTGGTTGGGCCTGTTTTGGGTCTTCTGCTGGATGGGACTGCTTAAGGTCCTCTGCTGGTTGGGCCTGCTTTGGGTCTTCATGTTGGGCCTGCTTAGGGTCTTCATGTTGGGCCTGCTTTGGGTCTTCATGTTGGGCCTGCTTTGGGTCTTCATGTTGGGCCTGCTTTGGGTCTTCATGTTGGGCCTGCTTCGGGTCTTCATGTTGGGCCTGCTTCGGGTCTTCATGTTGGGCCTGCTTCGGGTCTTCATGTTGGGCCTGCTTTGGGTCTTCATGTTGGGCCTGTTTTGGGTTCTCTGCTGGTTGGGCCTGTTTCGGGTCTTCTGCTGGTTGGGCCTGTTTCGGGTCTTCTGCTGGTTGGGCCTGTTTCGGGTCTTCATGCTGGGCCTGATGTTGGGTCCTGGTGGTTGGGCCTGCTTTGGGTGCGCTGCTGGTTGAGACTGCTTTGGGTCTTGCGGCTGGGCCTGCTTTGGGTCTTGCGGCTGGGCCTGCTTTGGGTCTTGCGGCTGGGCCTGCTTTGGGTCTCCCGGTTGGGCCTGCTTTGGGTCTTGCGGCTGGGCCTGCTTTGGGTCTCCTGGTTGGGCCTGCTTTGGGTCTCCTGGTTGGGCCTGCTTTGGGTCTTGCGGCCGCACCTGCTTTGGGTCTTGCGGCTGCACCTGCTTTGGGTCTTGCGGCTGGGCCTGCTTTGGGTCCTCTGCTCGTTGGACCTGTTTTGGGTCTTGTGGCTGGGCCTACTTTGGGTCTTCTGGCCTGGCCTGCCTTTTTTTGTGTGTGCTTTTTATAGTGACTAGTTAGTTTTTCTTTTCCAGAATTTTGTGTAATTTTTAATGAAATGGTACCGTTCATAACTTCACATTTTCATCCATTGCTTATTTTCAGATTGCTGGTGAATGGGACCGCAGGACACCGTGGGAGCACCTCTCCACAGGACACCGTGGGAGTACCACCACAGGTCACTGGGAGCACCTTTCCGCAGGTCACCGTGGGAGTACCTCTGCAGTGCAGTTTATAACTTTGCATTTTCATTGATTCTTTATTTTCAGGTTGGTGAATGGGAGCACCTCCCTCCGCAGGACACCGTGGGAGAACCTCCGCAGGGCACCGTGGGAACACCTCTCTGCAGGACACCGTGGGAGCACCTCTCCGCAAGTCACCGTGGAAGTAACTCTGCAGTGCAGTTTATAACTTCACATTTTCCTTGATTCTTTATTTTCAGGTTGGTGAATGGGAGCACCTCCGCAGGACACCGTGGGAGCACCTCTCTCCGCAGGACACCGTGGGAGCACCTCACTTTGTGGTTAGTTTGTAGATTCTTTCAACCTGTGGTAGGTCTGCAGGTTACTTCTTTCCGCAGGACACCATGGGAGCAGCTATCTCCGCAGGACACCGTGGGAACACCTCTCCGCAGGTCACCGTGGGAGTAACTCTGCAGTGCAGTTTATAACTTCACATTTTCCTTGATTCTTTATTTTCAGGTTGGTGAATGGGAGCACCTCTCCGCAGGACACCGTGGGAGCACCTCTCTTTGTGGTTAGTTTGTAGATTCTTTCAACCTGTGGTAGGTCTGCAGGGTACTTCTTTCCGCAGGACACCATGGGAGCAGCTATCTCCGCAGGACACCGTGGTAGCACCTCTCTTTGTGGTTACTTTGTAGATTCTTTCAACCTGTGGTAGGTCTGCAGGGCATCTCTTTCCGCAGAACACCGTGGGAGCAGCTATCTCCGCAGGACACCGTGGCAGCACTTATCTGCAGGTGACCGTGGGAACTTGCACTCTGTAGGAGGCTGGGAACTTGCTCCCAGTAGGAGACCCTGCGAACTCCCTCACCGGAGATCATGGGAACTTGCTTTCTATAGGAGACCGTGGGAACGTACTCTCTGTAGGAGACCGTGGGAACGTGCTCTCTGTAGGAGACTGTGGGAACTCCCTCACCGGAGATCATGGGGACTTAGTGTCTGTAGGGGATCGTGGGAACTTGCTCTCTGTAGGAGACCGTGGGGACTTAGTGTCTGTAGGAGATCGTGGAAACTTGCTCTCTGTAGGAGACTAGGAACTCCCTCACCGGAGATCATGGGAACTTAGTGTCTGTAGGAGATCGTGGGAACGTGCTCTCTGTAGGAGACCGTGGGGACTTAGTGTTTGTAGGAGATCGTGGGGACTTAGTGTCTGTAGGAGATCGTGGGAACGTGCTCTTTGTAGGAGACTGGGAACTCCCTCACCGGAGATCATGGGAACTTAGTGTCTGTAGGAGATCGTGGGAACTTGCTATCTGTAGGAGACTGGGAACTTTGTGTGTGTAGGAGATCGTGGGAACGTGCTCTCTGGAGGAGACTGGGAACTCCCTCACCGGAGATCATGGGAAATTAGTGTGTAGGAGATCGTGGGAACGTTTCTCTCTGTAGGAGACCGTGGGAACGTGCTCTCTGTAGGAGACCGTGGGGACTTAGTGTCTGTAGGGGATCGTAGGAACTTAGTGTCTGTAGGAGACCGTGGGAACGTGCTCTCTGAAGGAGATTGGGAACTCCCTCACCGGAGATCATGGGATCTTAGTGTCTGTAGGAGATCGTGGGAACTTGCTCTCTGTAGGAGACTAGGAACTTCGTGTATTCTTGGAGATCGTGGGAACGTGCTCTCTGTAGGAGACCGTGGGGACTTAGTGTCTGTAGGGGATCGTGGGAACTTGCTCTCTGTAGGAGACTAGGAACTTCGTGTATTCTTGGAGATCGTGGGAACGTGCTCTCTGTAGGAGACCGTGGGAACTCCCTCACCGGAGATCATGGGAACTTAGTGTCTGTAGGAGGTCGTGGGAACTTGCTCTCTGTAGGAGACTGGGAACTCCCTCACCGGAGATCATGGGAACTTAGTGTCTGTAGGAGATCGTGGGAACGTGCTCTCTGTAGGAGACCGTGGGGACTTAGTGTTTGTAGGAGATCGTGGGAACGGGCTCTGTGTAGGAGACCGTGGGGACTTAGTGTCTGTAGGGGATCGTGGGAACTTAGTGTCTGTAGGAGACCGTGGGAACGTGCTCTCTGTAGGAGACCGTGGGGACTTAGTGTTTGTAGGAGATCGTGGGAACGTGCTCTTTGTAGGAGACCGTGGGGACTTAGTGTCTGTAGGAGATCGTGGGAACGTGCTCTCTGAGGGAGACCGTGGAGACTTAGTGTCTGTAGGAGATCGTGGGAACGTGCTCTTTATAGGAGACTGGGAACTCCCTCACCGGAGATCATGGGAACTTAGTGTCTGTAGGAGATCGTGGAAACGTGCTCTCTGTAGGAGACCGTGGGGACTTAGTGTCTGTAGGAGATCGTGGGAACGTGCTCTCTGTAGGAGACCGTGGGGACTTAGTGTCTGTAAGGGATCGTCGGAACTTAGTGTCTGTAGGAGATCGTGGGAACTTAGTGTCTGTAGGAGATCGTGGGAACTTAGTGTCTGTAGGAGACCGTGGGAACGTGCTCTCTGTAGGAGACTGGGAACTCCCTCACCGGAGATCATGGGAAATTAGTGTCTGTAGGAGATCGTGGGGACTTAGTGTCTGTAGGAGATCGTGGAAACTTGCTCTTTGTAGGAGACTAGGAACTCCCTCACTGGAGATCATGGGAACTTAGTGTCTGTAGGAGATCGTGGGAACGTGCTCTCTGTAGGAGACCGTGGGGACTTAGTGTTTGTAGGAGATCGTGGGAACGTGCTCTCTGTAGGAGACCGTGGGGACTTAGTGTTTGTAGGAGATCGTGGGAACGTGCTCTCTGTAGGAGACTGGGAACTCCCTCACCGGAGATCATGGGAACTTATTGTCTGTAGGAGATCGTGGGAACGTGCTCTCTGTAGGAGACCGTGGGAACTTAGTGTCTGCAGGAGACCGTGGGAACGTGCTCTCTGTAGGAGACTGGGAACTTAGTGTCTGTAGGAGATCGTGGGAACGTGCTCTCTGTAGGAGACCGTGGGAACTTAGTGTCTGCAGGAGACCGTGGGAACGTGCTCTCTGTAGGAGACTGGGAACTTAGTGTCTGTAGGAGATCGTGGGAACGTGCTCTCTGTAGGAGACTGGGAACTCCCTCACCGGAGATCATGGGAAATTAGTGTCTGTAGGAGATCGTGGGGACTTAGTGTCTGTAGGAGATCGTGGGAACGTGCTCTCTGTAGGAGACTGGGAACTCCCTCACCGGAGATCATGGGAAATTAGTGTCTGTAGGAGATCGTGGGGACTTAGTGTCTGTAGGAGATCGTGGAAACTTGCTCTTTGAAGGAGACTAGGAACTCCCTCACCGGAGATCATGGGAACTTAGTGTCTGTAGGAGATCGTGGGAACGTGCTCTCTGTAGGAGACCGTGGGGACTTAGTGTTTGTAGGAGATCGTGGGAACGTGCTCTCTGTAGGAGACCGTGGGGACTTAGTGTTTGTAGGAGATCGTGGGAACATGCTCTCTGTAGGAGACTGGGAACTCCCTCACCGGAGATCATGGGAACTTATTGTCTGTAGGAGATCGTGGGAACGTGCTCTCTGTAGGAGACCGTGGGAACTTAGTGTCTGCAGGAGACCGTGGGAACGTGCTCTCTGTAGGAGACTGGAAACTTAGTGTCTGTAGGAGATCGTGGGAACGTGCTCTCTGTAGGAGACTGGGAACTCCCTCACCGGAGATCATGGGAACTTAGTGTCTGTAGGAGATCGTGGGAACTTGCTTTCTGTGGGAGATCGTGGGAACGTGCTCTCTGTAGGAGACCGTGGGGACTTAGTGTGTGTAGGAGATCGTGGGAACGTGCTCTCTGTAGGAGACCGTGGAGACTTAGTGTCTGTAGGAGATAGTGGGAACGTGCTCTTTGTAGGAGACTAGGAACTCCCTCACCGGAGATCATGGGAACTTACTGTCTGTAGGAGATCGTGGGAACGTGCTCTCTGTAGGAGACCGTGGGGACTTAGTGTCTGTAGGAGATCGTGGGAACATGCTCTCTGTAGGAGAATGGGAACTTAGTGTCTGTAGGAGATCGTGGGAACGTGCTCTCTGTAGGAGATCGTGGGAACGTGCTCTCTGTAGGAGACCGTGTGTCTGTAGGGGATCGTGGGAACTTAGTGTCTGTAGGAGACCTTGGGAACGTGCTCTCTGTAGGAGACTGGGAACTCCCTCACCGGAGATCATGGGAAATTAGTGTTTGTAGGAGATCGTGGGGACTTAGTGTTTGTAGGAGATCGTGGGAACGTGCTCTCTGTAGGAGACTGGGAACTTCGTGTCTGTAGGGGATCGTGGGAACTTAGTGTCTGTAGGAGACCGTGGGAACGTGCTCTCTGTAGGAGATTGGGAACTCCCTCACCGGAGATCATGGGATCTTAGTGTCTGTAGGAGATCGTGGGGACTTGCTCTCTGTAGGAAACCGTGGGGACTTAGTGTCTGTAGGAGATCGTGGGAACTTGCTCTCTGTAGGAGACTAGGAACTTCGTGTCTGTAGGAGATCGTGGGAACGTGCTCTCTGTAGGAGATCGTGGTAACGTGCTCTCTGTAGGAGACCGTGGGGACTTCGTGTCTGTAGGGGATCGTGGGAACGTGCTCTTTATAGGAGACTGGGAACTCCCTCACCGGAGATCATGGGAACTTAGTGTCTGTAGGAGATCGTGGAAACGTGCTCTCTGTAGGAGACCGTGGGGACTTAGTGTCTGTAGGAGATCGTGGGAACGTGCTCTCTGTAGGAGACCGTGGGGACTTAGTGTCTGTAAGGGATCGTCGGAACTTAGTGTCTGTAGGAGATCGTGGGAACTTAGTGTCTGTAGGAGATCGTGGGAACTTAGTGTCTGTAGGAGACCGTGGGAACGTGCTCTCTGTAGGAGACTGGGAACTCCCTCACCGGAGATCATGGGAAATTAGTGTCTGTAGGAGATCGTGGGGACTTAGTGTCTGTAGGAGATCGTGGAAACTTGCTCTTTGTAGGAGACTAGGAACTCCCTCACTGGAGATCATGGGAACTTAGTGTCTGTAGGAGATCGTGGGAACGTGCTCTCTGTAGGAGACCGTGGGGACTTAGTGTTTGTAGGAGATCGTGGGAACGTGCTCTCTGTAGGAGACCGTGGGGACTTAGTGTTTGTAGGAGATCGTGGGAACGTGCTCTCTGTAGGAGACTGGGAACTCCCTCACCGGAGATCATGGGAACTTATTGTCTGTAGGAGATCGTGGGAACGTGCTCTCTGTAGGAGACCGTGGGAACTTAGTGTCTGCAGGAGACCGTGGGAACGTGCTCTCTGTAGGAGACTGGGAACTTAGTGTCTGTAGGAGATCGTGGGAACGTGCTCTCTGTAGGAGACCGTGGGAACTTAGTGTCTGCAGGAGACCGTGGGAACGTGCTCTCTGTAGGAGACTGGGAACTTAGTGTCTGTAGGAGATCGTGGGAACGTGCTCTCTGTAGGAGACTGGGAACTCCCTCACCGGAGATCATGGGAAATTAGTGTCTGTAGGAGATCGTGGGGACTTAGTGTCTGTAGGAGATCGTGGGAACGTGCTCTCTGTAGGAGACTGGGAACTCCCTCACCGGAGATCATGGGAAATTAGTGTCTGTAGGAGATCGTGGGGACTTAGTGTCTGTAGGAGATCGTGGAAACTTGCTCTTTGAAGGAGACTAGGAACTCCCTCACCGGAGATCATGGGAACTTAGTGTCTGTAGGAGATCGTGGGAACGTGCTCTCTGTAGGAGACCGTGGGGACTTAGTGTTTGTAGGAGATCGTGGGAACGTGCTCTCTGTAGGAGACCGTGGGGACTTAGTGTTTGTAGGAGATCGTGGGAACATGCTCTCTGTAGGAGACTGGGAACTCCCTCACCGGAGATCATGGGAACTTATTGTCTGTAGGAGATCGTGGGAACGTGCTCTCTGTAGGAGACCGTGGGAACTTAGTGTCTGCAGGAGACCGTGGGAACGTGCTCTCTGTAGGAGACTGGAAACTTAGTGTCTGTAGGAGATCGTGGGAACGTGCTCTCTGTAGGAGACTGGGAACTCCCTCACCGGAGATCATGGGAACTTAGTGTCTGTAGGAGATCGTGGGAACTTGCTTTCTGTGGGAGATCGTGGGAACGTGCTCTCTGTAGGAGACCGTGGGGACTTAGTGTGTGTAGGAGATCGTGGGAACGTGCTCTCTGTAGGAGACCGTGGAGACTTAGTGTCTGTAGGAGATAGTGGGAACGTGCTCTTTGTAGGAGACTAGGAACTCCCTCACCGGAGATCATGGGAACTTACTGTCTGTAGGAGATCGTGGGAACGTGCTCTCTGTAGGAGACCGTGGGGACTTAGTGTCTGTAGGAGATCGTGGGAACATGCTCTCTGTAGGAGAATGGGAACTTAGTGTCTGTAGGAGATCGTGGGAACGTGCTCTCTGTAGGAGATCGTGGGAACGTGCTCTCTGTAGGAGACCGTGTGTCTGTAGGGGATCGTGGGAACTTAGTGTCTGTAGGAGACCTTGGGAACGTGCTCTCTGTAGGAGACTGGGAACTCCCTCACCGGAGATCATGGGAAATTAGTGTTTGTAGGAGATCGTGGGGACTTAGTGTTTGTAGGAGATCGTGGGAACGTGCTCTCTGTAGGAGACTGGGAACTTCGTGTCTGTAGGGGATCGTGGGAACTTAGTGTCTGTAGGAGACCGTGGGAACGTGCTCTCTGTAGGAGATTGGGAACTCCCTCACCGGAGATCATGGGATCTTAGTGTCTGTAGGAGATCGTGGGGACTTGCTCTCTGTAGGAAACCGTGGGGACTTAGTGTCTGTAGGAGATCGTGGGAACTTGCTCTCTGTAGGAGACTAGGAACTTCGTGTCTGTAGGAGATCGTGGGAACGTGCTCTCTGTAGGAGATCGTGGTAACGTGCTCTCTGTAGGAGACCGTGGGGACTTCGTGTCTGTAGGGGATCGTGGGAACTTAGTGTCTGTAGGAGACCTTGGGAACGTGCTCTCTGTAGGAGACTGGGAACTCCCTCACCGGAGATCATGGGAAATTAGTGTCTGTAGGAGATCGTGGGAACGTGCTCTCTGTAGGGGACCGTGGGGACTTAGTGTTTGTAGGAGATCGTGGGAACGTGCTCTCTGTAGGAGACTGGGAACTTCGTGTCTGTAGGGGATCGTGGGAACTTAGTGTCTGTAGGAGACCGTGGGAACGTGCTCTCTGTAGGAGATTGCGAACTCCCTCACCGGAGATCATGGGATCTTAGTGTCTAGGAGATCGTGGGAACGTGCTCTCTGTAGGAGACCGTGGGGACTTAGTGTTTGTAGGAGATCGTGGGAACGTGCTCTCTGTAGGAGACCGTGGGGACTTAGTGTCTGTAGGGGATCGTGGGAACTTAGTGTCTGTAGGAGACCGTGGGAACGTGCTCTCTGTAGGAGACTGGGAACTTAGTGTCTGTAGGAGATCGTGGGAACGTGCTCTCTGTAGGAGACTGGGAACTCCCTCACCGGAGATCATGGGAACTTAATGTCTGTAGGAGATCGTGGGAACGTGCTCTCTGTAGGAGACCGTGGGGACTTAGTGTCTGTAGGAGATCGTGGGAACGTGCTCTTTGTAGGAGACTAGGAACTCCCTCACCGGAGATCATGGGAACTTAGTGTCTGTAGGAGATCATGGGAACGTGCTCTCTGTAGGAGACCGTGGGGACTTAAAGTTTGTAGGAGATCGTGGGAACGTGCTCTCTGTAGGAGACCGTGGGGACTTAGTGTCTGTAGGGGATCGTGGGAACTTAGTGTCTGTAAGAGACCGTGGGAACGTGCTCTCTGTAGGAGACCGTGGGGACTTAGTGTCTGTAGGAGATCGTGGGAACGTGCTCTCTGTAGGAGACCGTGGGGACTTAGTGTCTGTAGGAGATCGTGGGAACGTGCTCTCTGAGGGAGACCGTGGAGACTTAGTGTCTGTAGGAGATCGTGGGAACGTGCTCTTTGTAGGAGACTGGGAACTCCCTCACCGGAGATCATGGGAACTTAGTGTCTGTAGGAGATCGTGGGAACGTGCTCTCTGTAGGAGACCGTGGGGACTTAGTGTCTGTAGGAGATCGTGGGAACGTGCTCTCTGTAGGAGACCGTGGGGACTTAGTGTCTGTAAGGGATCGTCGGAACTTAGTGTCTGTAGGAGATCGTGGGAACTTAGTGTCTGTAGGAGATCGTGGGAACTTAGTGTCTGTAGGAGACCGTGGGAACGTGCTCTCTGTAGGAGACTGGGAACTCCCTCACCGGAGATCATGGGAAATTAGTGTCTGTAGGAGATCGTGGGGACTTAGTGTCTGTAGGAGATCGTGGAAACTTGCTCTTTGTAGGAGACTAGGAACTCCCTCACCGGAGATCATGGGAACTTAGTGTCTGTAGGAGATCGTGGGAACGTGCTCTCTGTAGGAGACCGTGGGGACTTAGTGTTTGTAGGAGATCGTGGGGACTTAGTGTCTGTAGGAGATCGTGGGAACGTGCTCTTTGTAGGAGACTGGGAACTCCCTCACCGGAGATCATGGGAACTTAGTGTCTGTAGGAGATCGTGGGAACTTGCTATCTGTAGGAGACTGGGAACTTTGTGTCTGTAGGAGATCGTGGGAACGTGCTCTCTGCAGGAGACTGGGAACTCCCTCACCGGAGATCATGGGAAATTAGTGTGTAGGAGATCGTGGGAACTTTTCTCTCTGTAGGAGACCGTGGGAACGTGCTCTCTGTAGGAGACCGTGGGGACTTAGTGTTTGTAGGAGATCGTGGGAACGTGCTCTCTGTAGGAGACTGGGAACTCCCTCACCGGAGATCATGGGAACTTATTGTCTGTAGGAGATCGTGGGAACGTGCTCTCTGTAGGAGACTGGGAACTCCCTCACCGGAGATCATGGGAAATTAGTGTCTGTAGGACATCGTGGGGACTTAGTGTCTGTAGGAGATCGTGGGAACGTGCTCTCTGTAGGAGACTGGGAACTCCCTCACCGGAGATCATGGGAAATTAGTGTCTGTAGGAGATCGTGGGGACTTAGTGTCTGTAGGAGATCGTGGAAACTTGCTCTTTGAAGGAGACTAGGAACTCCCTCACCGGAGATCATGGGAACTTAGTGTCTGTAGGAGATCGTGGGAACGTGCTCTCTGTAGGAGACCGTGGGGACTTAGTGTTTGTAGGAGATCGTGGGAACGTGCTCTCTGTAGGAGACCGTGGGGACTTAGTGTTTGTAGGAGATCGTGGGAACGTGCTCTCTGTAGGAGACTGGGAACTCCCTCACCGGAGATCATGGGAACTTATTGTCTGTAGGAGATCGTGGGAACGTGCTCTCTGTAGGAGACCGTGGGAACTTAGTGTCTGCAGGAGCCCGTGGGAACGTGCTCTCTGTAGGAGACTGGGAACTTAGTGTCTGTAGGAGATCGTGGGAACGTGCTCTCTGTAGGAGACTGGGAACTCCCTCACCGGAGATCATGGGAACTTAGTGTCTGTAGGAGATCGTGGGAACTTGCTTTCTGTGGGAGATCGTGGGAACGTGCTCTCTGTAGGAGACCGTGGGGACTTAGTGTCTGTAGGAGATCGTGGGAACGTGCTCTCTGTAGGAGACCGTGGAGACTTAGTGTCTGTAGGAGATCGTGGGAACGTGCTCTTTGTAGGAGACTAGGAACTCCCTCACCGGAGATCATGGGAACTTAGTGTCTGTAGGAGATCGTGGGAACGTGCTCTCTGTAGGAGACCGTGGGGACTTAGTGTCTGTAGGAGATCGTGGGAACATGCTCTCTGTAGGAGAATGGGAACTTAGTGTCTGTAGGAGATCGT
Organism: Homarus gammarus; assembly: GCA_958450375.1. Classification (NCBI taxonomy): domain Eukaryota; kingdom Metazoa; phylum Arthropoda; class Malacostraca; order Decapoda; family Nephropidae; genus Homarus; species Homarus gammarus. The sequence goes on along the minus strand of CAUDMG010000409.1, from coordinate 10,584 downwards.
GGGAACGTGCTCTCTGTAGGAGATCGTGGGAACGTGCTCTCTGTAGGAGACCGTGTGTCTGTAGGGGATCGTGGGAACTTAGTGTCTGTAGGAGACCTTGGGAACGTGCTCTCTGTAGGAGACTGGGAACTCCCTCACCGGAGATCATGGGAAATTAGTGTTTGTAGGAGATCGTGGGGACTTAGTGTTTGTAGGAGATCGTGGGAACGTGCTCTCTGTAGGAGACTGGGAACTTCGTGTCTGTCGGGGATCGTGGGAACTTAGTGTCTGTAGGAGACCGTGGGAACGTGCTCTCTGTAGGAGATTGGGAACTCCCTCACCGGAGATCATGGGATCTTAGTGTCTGTAGGAGATCGTGGGGACTTGCTCTCTGTAGGAAACCGTGGGGACTTAGTGTCTGTAGGGGATCGTGGGAACTTGCTCTCTGTAGGAGACTAGGAACTTCGTGTCTGTAGGAGATCGTGGGAACGTGCTTTCTGTAGGAGACCGTGGGGACTTAGTGTCTGTAGGAGATCGTGGGAACGTGCTCTCTGTAGGAGATCGTGGTAACGTGCTCTCTGTAGGAGACCGTGGGGACTTAGTGTCTGTAGGGGATCGTGGGAACTTAGTGTCTGTAGGAGACCGTGGGAACGTGCTCTCTGTAGGAGATTGGGAACTCCCTCACCGGAGATCATGAGATCTTAGTGTCTGTAGGAGATCGTGGGGACTTGCTCTCTGTAGGAAACCGTGGGGACTTAGTGTCTGTAGGAGATCGTGGGAACTTGCTCTCTGTAGGAGACTAGGAACTTCGTGTCTGTAGGAGATCGTGGGAACGTGCTTTCTGTAGGAGACCGTGGGGACTTAGTGTCTGTAGGAGATCGTGGGAACGTGCTCTCTGTAGGAGATCGTGGTAACGTGCTCTCTGTAGGAGACCGTGGGGACTTCGTGTCTGTAGGGGATCGTGGGAACTTAGTGTCTGTAGGAGACCTTGGGAACGTGCTCTCTGTAGGAGACTGGGAACTCCCTCACCGGAGATCATGGGAAATTAGTGTCTGTAGGAGATCGTGGGAACGTGCTCTCTGTAGGGGACCGTGGGGACTTAGTGTTTGTAGGAGATCGTGGGAACGTGCTCTCTGTAGGAGACTGGGAACTTCGTGTCTGTAGGGGATCGTGGGAACTTAGTGTCTGTAGGAGACCGTGGGAACGTGCTCTCTGTAGGAGATTGCGAACTCCCTCACCGGAGATCATGGGATCTTAGTGTCTGTAGGAGATCGTGGGGACTTGCTCTCTGTAGGAAACCGTGGGGACTTAGTGTCTGTAGGGGATCGTGGGAACTTGCTCTCTGTAGGAGACTAGGAACTTCGTGTCTGTAGGAGATCGTGGGAACGTGCTTTCTGTAGGAGACCGTGGGGACTTAGTGTCTGTAGGAGATCGTGGGAACGTGCTCTCTGTAGGAGATCGTGGTAACGTGCTCTCTGTAGGAGACCGTGGGGACTTAGTGTCTGTAGGGGATCGTGGGAACTTAGTGTCTGTAGGAGACCGTGGGAACGTGCTCTCTGTAGGAGATTGGGAACTCCCTCACCGGAGATCATGGGATCTTAGTGTCTGTAGGAGATCGTGGGGACTTGCTCTCTGTAGGAAACCGTGGGGACTTAGTGTCTGTAGGAGATCGTGGGAACTTGCTCTCTGTAGGAGACTAGGAACTTCGTGTCTGTAGGAGATCGTGGGAACGTGCTTTCTGTAGGAGACCGTGGGGACTTAGTGTCTGTAGGAGATCGTGGGAACGTGCTCTCTGTAGGAGATCGTGGTAACGTGCTCTCTGTAGGAGACCGTGGGGACTTCGTGTCTGTAGGGGATCGTGGGAACTTAGTGTCTGTAGGAGACCTTGGGAACGTGCTCTCTGTAGGAGACTGGGAACTCCCTCACCGGAGATCATGGGAAATTAGTGTCTGTAGGAGATCGTGGGAACGTGCTCTCTGTAGGGGACCGTGGGGACTTAGTGTTTGTAGGAGATCGTGGGAACGTGCTCTCTGTAGGAGACTGGGAACTTCGTGTCTGTAGGGGATCGTGGGAACTTAGTGTCTGTAGGAGACCGTGGGAACGTGCTCTCTGTAGGAGATTGCGAACTCCCTCACCGGAGATCATGGGATCTTAGTGTCTAGGAGATCGTGGGAACGTGCTCTCTGTAGGAGACCGTGGGGACTTAGTGTTTGTAGGAGATCGTGGGAACGTGCTCTCTGTAGGAGACCGTGGGGACTTAGTGTCTGTAGGGGATCGTGGGAACTTAGTGTCTGTAGGAGACCGTGGGAACGTGCTCTCTGTAGGAGACTGGGAACTTAGTGTCTGTAGGAGATCGTGGGAACGTGCTCTCTGTAGGAGACTGGGAACTCCCTCACCGGAGATCATGGGAACTTAATGTCTGTAGGAGATCGTGGGAACGTGCTCTCTGTAGGAGACCGTGGGGACTTAGTGTCTGTAGGAGATCGTGGGAACGTGCTCTTTGTAGGAGACTAGGAACTCCCTCACCGGAGATCATGGGAACTTAGTGTCTGTAGGAGATCGTGGGAACGTGCTCTCTGTAGGAGACCGTGGGGACTTAAAGTTTGTAGGAGATCGTGGGAACGTGCTCTCTGTAGGAGACCGTGGGGACTTAGTGTCTGTAGGGGATCGTGGGAACTTAGTGTCTGTAAGAGACCGTGGGAACGTGCTCTCTGTAGGAGACCGTGCGGACTTAGTGTCTGTAGGAGATCGTGGGAACGTGCTCTCTGTAAGAGACCGTGGGGACTTAGTGTCTGTAGGAGATCGTGGGAACGTGCTCTCTGAGGGAGACCGTGGAGACTTAGTGTCTGTAGGAGATCGTGGGAACGTGCTCTTTGTAGGAGACTGGGAACTCCCTCACCGGAGATCATGGGAACTTAGTGTCTGTAGGAGATCGTGGGAACGTGCTCTCTGTAGGAGACCGTGGGGACTTAGTGTCTGTAGGAGATCGTGGGAACGTGCTCTCTGTAGGAGACCGTGGGGACTTAGTGTCTGTAAGGGATCGTCGGAACTTAGTGTCTGTAGGAGATCGTGGGAACTTAGTGTCTGTAGGAGATCGTGGGAACTTAGTGTCTGTAGGAGACCGTGGGAACGTGCTCTCTGTAGGAGACTGGGAACTCCCTCACCGGAGATCATGGGAAATTAGTGTCTGTAGGAGATCGTGGGGACTTAGTGTCTGTAGGAGATCGTGGGGACTTAGTGTCTGTAGGAGATCGTGGAAACTTGCTCTTTGTAGGAGACTAGGAACTCCCTCACCGGAGATCATGGGAACTTAGTGTCTGTAGGAGATCGTGGGAACGTGCTCTCTGTAGGAGACCGTGGGGACTTAGTGTTTGTAGGAGATCGTGGGGACTTAGTGTCTGTAGGAGATCGTGGGAACGTGCTCTTTGTAGGAGACTGGGAACTCCCTCACCGGAGATCATGGGAACTTAGTGTCTGTAGGAGATCGTGGGAACTTGCTATCTGGAGGAGACTGGGAACTTTGTGTCTGTAGGAGATCGTGGGAACGTGCTCTCTGCAGGAGACTGGGAACTTCCTCACCGGAGATCATGGGAAATTAGTGTGTAGGAGATCGTGGGAACTTTTCTCTCTGTAGGAGACCGTGGGAACGTGCTCTCTGTAGGAGACCGTGGGGACTTAGTGTTTGTAGGAGATCGTGGGAACGTGCTCTCTGTAGGAGACTGGGAACTCCCTCACCGGAGATCATGGGAACTTATTGTCTGTAGGAGATCGTGGGAACGTGCTCTCTGTAGGAGACTGGGAACTCCCTCACCGGAGATCATGGGAAATTAGTGTCTGTAGGACATCGTGGGGACTTAGTGTCTGTAGGAGATCGTGGGAACGTGCTCTCTGTAGGAGACTGGGAACTCCCTCACCGGAGATCATGGGAAATTAGTGTCTGTAGGAGATCGTGGGGACTTAGTGTCTGTAGGAGATCGTGGAAACTTGCTCTTTGAAGGAGACTAGGAACTCCCTCACCGGAGATCATGGGAACTTAGTGTCTGTAGGAGATCGTGGGAACGTGCTCTCTGTAGGAGACCGTGGGGACTTAGTGTTTGTAGGAGATCGTGGGAACGTGCTCTCTGTAGGAGACCGTGGGGACTTAGTGTTTGTAGGAGATCGTGGGAACGTGCTCTCTGTAGGAGACTGGGAACTCCCTCACCGGAGATCATGGGAACTTATTGTCTGTAGGAGATCGTGGGAACGTGCTCTCTGTAGGAGACCGTGGGAACTTAGTGTCTGCAGGAGACCGTGGGAACGTGCTCTCTGTAGGAGACTGGGAACTTAGTGTCTGTAGGAGATCGTGGGAACGTGCTCTCTGTAGGAGACTGGGAACTCCCTCACCGGAGATCATGGGAACTTAGTGTCTGTAGGAGATCGTGGGAACTTGCTTTCTGTGGGAGATCGTGGGAACGTGCTCTCTGTAGGAGACCGTGGGGACTTAGTGTCTGTAGGAGATCGTGGGAACGTGCTCTCTGTAGGAGACCGTGGAGACTTAGTGTCTGTAGGAGATCGTGGGAACGTGCTCTTTGTAGGAGACTAGGAACTCCCTCACCGGAGATCATGGGAACTTAGTGTCTGTAGGAGATCGTGGGAACGTGCTCTCTGTAGGAGACCGTGGGGACTTAGTGTCTGTAGGAGATCGTGGGAACATGCTCTCTGTAGGAGAATGGGAACTTAGTGTCTGTAGGAGATCGTGGGAACGTGCTCTCTGTAGGAGATCGTGGGAACGTGCTCTCTGTAGGAGACCGTGTGTCTGTAGGGGATCGTGGGAACTTAGTGTCTGTAGGAGACCTTGGGAACGTGCTCTCTGTAGGAGACTGGGAACTCCCTCACCGGAGATCATGGGAAATTAGTGTTTGTAGGAGATCGTGGGGACTTAGTGTTTGTAGGAGATCGTGGGAACGTGCTCTCTGTAGGAGACTGGGAACTTCGTGTCTGTAGGGGATCGTGGGAACTTAGTGTCTGTAGGAGACCGTGGGAACGTGCTCTCTGTAGGAGATTGGGAACTCCCTCACCGGAGATCATGGGATCTTAGTGTCTGTAGGAGATCGTGGGGACTTGCTCTCTGTAGGAAACCGTGGGGACTTAGTGTCTGTAGGGGATCGTGGGAACTTGCTCTCTGTAGGAGACTAGGAACTTCGTGTCTGTAGGAGATCGTGGGAACGTGCTTTCTGTAGGAGACCGTGGGGACTTAGTGTCTGTAGGAGATCGTGGGAACGTGCTCTCTGTAGGAGATCGTGGTAACGTGCTCTCTGTAGGAGACCGTGGCGACTTAGTGTCTGTAGGGGATCGTGGGAACTTAGTGTCTGTAGGAGACCTTGGGAACGTGCTCTCTGTAGGAGACTGGGAACTCCCTCACCGGAGATCATGGGAAATTAGTGTCTGTAGGAGATCGTGGGAACGTGCTCTCTGTAGGGGACCGTGGGGACTTAGTGTTTGTAGGAGATCGTGGGAATGTGCTCTCTGTAGGAGACTGGGAACTTCGTGTCTGTAGGGGATCGTGGGAACTTAGTGTCTGTAGGAGACCGTGGGAACGTGCTCTCTGTAGGAGATTGGGAACTCCCTCACCGGAGATCATGGGATCTTAGTGTCTGTAGGAGATCGTGGGAACGTGCTCTCTGTAGGAGACCGTGGGGACTTAGTGTTTGTAGGAGATCGTGGGAACGTGCTCTCTGTAGGGGATCGTGGGGACTTAGTGTCTGTAGGGTATCGTGGGAACTTAGTGTCTGTAGGAGACCGTGGGAACGTGCTCTCTGTAGGAGACTGGGAAGTTAGTGTCTGTAGGAGATCGTGGGAACGTGCTCTCTGTAGGAGACTGGGAACTCCCTCACCGGAGATCATGGGAACTTAATGTCTGTAGGAGATGGTGGGAACGTGCTCTCTGTAGGAGACCGTGGGGACTTAGTGTCTGTAGGAGATCGTGGGAACGTGCTCTTTTTAGGAGACTAGGAACTCCCTCACCGGAGATCATGGGAACTTAGTGTCTGTAGGAGATCGTGGGAACGTGCTCTCTGTAGGAGACCGTGGGGACTTAAAGTTTGTAGGAGATCGTGGGAACGTGCTCTCTGTAGGAGACCGTGGGGACTTAGTGTCTGTAGGAGATCGTGGAAACTTGCTCTTTGAAGGAGACTAGGAACTCCCTCACCGGAGATCATGGGAACTTAGTGTCTGTAGGAGATCGTGGGAACGTGCTCTCTGTAGGAGACCGTGGGAACTTAGTGTCTGCAGGAGACCGTGGGAACGTGCTCTCTGTAGGAGACTGGGAACTTAGTGTCTGTAGGAGATCGTGGGAACGTGCTCTCTGTAGGAGACTGGGAACTCCCTCACCGGAGATCATGGGAACTTAGTGTCTGTAGGAGATCGTGGGAACTTGCGTTCTGTGGGAGATCGTGGGAACGTGCTCTCTGTAGGAGACCGTGGGGACTTAGTGTCTGTAGGAGATCGTGGGAACGTGCTCTCTGTAGGAGACCGTGGAGACTTAGTGTCTGTAGGAGATCGTGGGAACGTGCTCTTTGTAGGAGACTAGGAACTCCCTCACCGGAGATCATGGGAACTTAGTGTCTGTAGGAGATCGTGGGAACGTGCTCTCTGTAGGAGACCGTGGGAACTTAGTGTCTGCAGGAGACCGTGGGAACGTGCTCTCTGTAGGAGACTGGGAACTTAGTGTCTGTAGGAGATCGTGGGAACGTGCTCTCTGTAGGAGACTGGGAACTCCCTCACCGGAGATCATGGGAACTTAGTGTCTGTAGGAGATCGTGGGAACTTGCTTTCTGTGGGAGATCGTGGGAACGTGCTCTCTGTAGGAGACCGTGGGGACTTAGTGTCTGTAGGAGATCGTGGGAACGTGCTCTCTGTAGGAGACCGTGGAGACTTAGTGTCTGTAGGAGATCGTGGGAACGTGCTCTTTGTAGGAGACTAGGAACTCCCTCACCGGAGATCATGGGAACTTAGTGTCTGTAGGAGATCGTGGGAACGTGCTCTCTGTAGGAGACCGTGGGGACTTAGTGTCTGTAGGAGATCGTGGGAACATGCTCTCTGTAGGAGAATGGGAACTTAGTGTCTGTAGGAGATCGTGGGAACGTGCTCTCTGTAGGAGATCGTGGGAACGTGCTCTCTGTAGGAGACCGTGTGTCTGTAGGGGATCGTGGGAACTTAGTGTCTGTAGGAGACCTTGGGAACGTGCTCTCTGTAGGAGACTGGGAACTCCCTCACCGGAGATCATGGGAAATTAGTGTTTGTAGGAGATCGTGGGGACTTAGTGTTTGTAGGAGATCGTGGGAACGTGCTCTCTGTAGGAGACTGGGAACTTCGTGTCTGTAGGGGATCGTGGGAACTTAGTGTCTGTAGGAGACCGTGGGAACGTGCTCTCTGTAGGAGATTGGGAACTCCCTCACCGGAGATCATGGGATCTTAGTGTCTGTAGGAGATCGTGGGGACTTGCTCTCTGTAGGAAACCGTGGGGACTTAGTGTCTGTAGGGGATCGTGGGAACTTGCTCTCTGTAGGAGACTAGGAACTTCGTGTCTGTAGGAGATCGTGGGAACGTGCTTTCTGTAGGAGACCGTGGGGACTTAGTGTCTGTAGGAGATCGTGGGAACGTGCTCTCTGTAGGAGATCGTGGTAACGTGCTCTCTGTAGGAGACCGTGGGGACTTAGTGTCTGTAGGGGATCGTGGGAACTTAGTGTCTGTAGGAGACCTTGGGAACGTGCTCTCTGTAGGAGACTGGGAACTCCCTCACCGGAGATCATGGGAAATTAGTGTCTGTAGGAGATCGTGGGAACGTGCTCTCTGTAGGGGACCGTGGGGACTTAGTGTTTGTAGGAGATCGTGGGAACGTGCTCTCTGTAGGAGACTGGGAACTTCGTGTCTGTAGGGGATCGTGGGAACTTAGTGTCTGTAGGAGACCGTGGGAACGTGCTCTCTGTAGGAGATTGGGAACTCCCTCACCGGAGATCATGGGATCTTAGTGTCTGTAGGAGATCGTGGGAACGTGCTCTCTGTAGGAGACCGTGGGGACTTAGTGTTTGTAGGAGATCGTGGGAACGTGCTCTCTGTAGGGGATCGTGGGGACTTAGTGTCTGTAGGGATCGTGGGAACTTAGTGTCTGTAGGAGACCGTGGGAACGTGCTCTCTGTAGGAGACTGGGAACTTAGTGTCTGTAGGAGATCGTGGGAACGTGCTCTCTGTAGGAGACTGGGAACTCCCTCACCGGAGATCATGGGAACTTAGTGTCTGTAGGAGATCGTGGGAACTTGCTTTCTGTGGGAGATCGTGGGAACGTGCTCTCTGTAGGAGACCGTGGGGACTTAGTGTCTGTAGGAGATCGTGGGAACGTGCTCTCTGTAGGAGACCGTGGAGACTTAGTGTCTGTAGGAGATCGTGGGAACGTGCTCTCTGTAGGAGACCGTGGGAACTTAGTGTCTGTAGGAGATCGTGGGAACGTGCTCTCTGTAGGAGACCGTGGGGACTTAGTGTCTGTAGGAGATCGTGGGAACGTGCTCTCTGTAGGAGATCGTGGGAACGTGCTCTCTGTAGGAGACCGTGGGGACTTAGTGTCTGTAGGGGATCGTGGGAACTTAGTGTCTGTAGGAGACCGTGGGAACGTGCTCTCTGTAGGAGACTGGGAACTTAGTGTCTGTAGGAGATCGTGGGAACGTGCTCTCTGTAGGAGACTGGGAACTCCCTCACCGGAGATCATGGGAACTTAGTGTCTGTAGGAGATCGTGGGAACGTGCTCTCTGTAGGAGACCGTGGGGACTTAGTGTCTGTAGGAGATCGTGGGAACGTGCTCTTTGTAGGAGACTGGGAACTCCCTCACCGGAGATCATGGGAACTTAGTGTCTGTAGGAGATCGTGGGAACGTGCTCTCTGTAGGAGACCGTGGGGACTTAGTTTGTAGGAGATCGTGGGAACGTGCTCTCTGTAGGAGACCGTGGGGACTTAGTGTCTGTAGGGGATCGTGGGAACTTGCTCTCTGTAGGAGACTGGGAACTCCCTCACCGGAGATCATGGGAACTTAGTGTCTGTAGGAGATCGTGGGAACGTGCTCTCTGTAGGAGACCGTGGGAACTTAGTGTCTGCAGGAGACCGTGGGAACGTGCTCTCTGTAGGAGACTGTGGGAACTTAGTGTCTGTAGGAGATCGTGGGAACGTGCTCTCTGTAGGAGACTGGGAACTCCCTCACCGGAGATCATGGGAACTTAGTGTCTGTAGGAGATCGTGGGAACTTGCTCTCTGTGGGAGATCGTGGGAACGTGCTCTCTGTAGGAGACCGTGGGGACTTAGTGTCTGTAGGAGATCGTGGGAACGTGCTCTCTGTAGGAGACCGTGGGGACTTAGTGTCTGTAGGAGATCGTGGGAACGTGCTCTTTGTAGGAGACTGGGAACTCCCTCACCGGAGATCATGGGAACTTAGTGTCTGTAGGAGATCGTGGGAACGTGCTCTCTGTAGGAGACCGTGGGAACTTAGTGTCTGCAGGAGACCGTGGGAACGTGCTCTCTGTAGGAGACTGGGAACTTAGTGTCTGTAGGAGATCGTGGGAACGTGCTCTCTGTAGGAGACTGGGAACTCCCTCACCGGAGATCATGGGAACTTAGTGTCTGTAGGAGATCGTGGGAACTTGCTCTCTGTAGGAGATCGTGGGAACGTGCTCTCTGTAGGAGACCGTGGGGACTTAGTGTCTGTAGGAGATCGTGGGAACGTGCTCTCTGTAGGAGACCGTGGGGACTTAGTGTCTGTAGGAGATCGTGGGAACGTGCTCTTTGTAGGAGACTAGGAACTCCCTCACCGGAGATCATGGGAACTTAGTGTCTGTAGGAGATCGTGGGAACGTGCTCTCTGTAGGAAACTGTGGGAACTTAGTGTCTGTAGGAGATCGTGGGAACATGCTCTCTGTAGGAGACTGGGAACTTAGTGTCTGTAGGAGATCGTGGGAACGTGCTCTCTGTAGGAGATCGTGGGAACGTGCTCTCTGTAGGAGACCGTGTGTCTGTAGGGATCGTGGGAACTTAGTGTCTGTAGGAGACCTTGGGAACGTGCTCTCTGTAGGAGACTGGGAACTCCCTCACCGGAGATCATGGGAAATTAGTGTTTGTAGGAGATCGTGGGGACTTAGTGTTTGTAGGAGATCGTGGGAACGTGCTCTCTGTAGGAGACTGGGAACTTCGTGTCTGTAGGGATCGTGGGAACTTAGTGTCTGTAGGAGACCGTGGGAACGTGCTCTCTGTAGGAGACTGGGAACTCCCTCACCGGAGATCATGGGATCTTAGTGTCTGTAGGAGATCGTGGGAACTTGCTCTCTGTAGGAGACCGTGGGGACTTAGTGTCTGTAGGGGATCGTGGGAACTTGCTCTCTGTAGGAGACTAGGAACTTCGTGTCTGTAGGAGATCGTGGGAACGTGCTCTCTGTAGGAGACCGTGGGTACTTAGTGTCTGTAGGAGATCGTGGGAACGTGCTCTCTGTAGGAGATCGTGGTAACGTGCTCTCTGTAGGAGACCGTGGGGACTTAGTGTCTGTAGGGGATCGTGGGAACTTAGTGTCTGTAGGAGACCTTGGGAACGTG
>CAUDMG010000408.1:0-35470 GCA_958450375.1 Homarus gammarus | reverse complement strand
AACTTTTGTGTCATCTATTCTTCCATCAAACAAAAGACAGGAGAGCCCTCCCTCGCTTAAATCTTTTTCATGCTGATCAGATATTTCCTTCATTATTTTTTCTTGTGCTCTTCTAATTTTATTATGATCTATCACCAAAGATACATCCTCTCGGCTGATGAGGCCTGCATCTATCCAAGCGGCAGTTGCAATTTCTGCAGCCTCACGAAGTCCAGCATGGTGGCGAATACTAGCTAAAGCAATGTTTGAAATATTTCTTGTGTTGTATTTCATTTTCTTTGGTAAAGGTTCAGATGGCTCTTTGGAACTATCATCTGATGTTGCTTCCTGTTCATCAGAAGAACTATCAAAGAAGTGATAAACATCTTGACACAGCTCTTCCTCTCTTTGGATGGCTTCTTCACTCTTCATTTTCTTCTTTTGTTCCCTCTCTCGGATTTGTTCTCTCTTCTTGGCATTAGCAATCTGCTTCTTTGTTTCTGAATAATCTATTGAACCCATTTGCATACTTCCTTGGCCTTCTGCCTTTGTCCTCTGTGCCTTTATAAATTCAAGCTCTAAAACAGGGATCGTCTTTTCACGAGGACAACCACAATCAATGTGGGAATTATTTTCTCTCTTACCTGAGTGAGAACAGTTGGATTCAGAACATAATTGTATGGAGCACTTGCAGGTCAAAATGTCAAACAGAGTATCAAGTGTGTGCAGAAATTCATTTTTCCTGGCCAAGTTTCCTTTACCAAGTGATGTTTCAACTGCTTTGTGCCATAATTTCGTTAGTTTTAGCTCAATAGTTCGACACTGATTAATCACAGGTGGTTTGAATAGTGCATTAGCTTTTGTCCATTGATGCAGAAGAGGGACTATCATGTCATTTATGAGTTCTTTATCTGTATAGTTCCTTCTGTCCTTTGCATTTTTTTCTCGAAGGAGTAACCCTAATCTTAGCATGTCTCTCACTGTTGGAAGTTCTGATACAGGAAGCTCCTTCCCTTTACCAACTAGCAGGCTCAAGTGGGTTGACAACTGACTTCTTGTCTTCAATTTGACATCTTCACACTATCTGACAAATAGAAAAATATTTCAATGTTTCATAATTCAATTGTTGTTTCAAAAAATATCAATTTGTTTATCAAAAATGCTGTAACAGAAATAACATAATAATTTCTTAGAACATAATGTTTTATACAATGATATAAGTAACTGCGACAATCAATATGCCCTACTTACAATAATTAAAATGTAGAATTCGTCTGGTAGAGTAGGTGCAAGTGCAATGAGAGCAAACCACCGTCTATGATATCTAGAAGGAGAGTGAGCCGGGCGCCTTATCCTCACGCTTGGTACAAGTCAAAACAAGAATTAAACTGTCCCACACGGAGAGCCTGTTCATGTTCATGTTCTGACATGCATATTGTACACAAGCTATAGAACCATAAAATACTCCATAATCCATATGCTTACATGAGATTAGTTAATATCAAGTGAATAATTCTAATCAAGTCTCATTAATTTGTTGAAATACTGATATTTGAAACTTTAAGGTATAATTGATGTACGTGAGGGTTATTTCAATTCATTTTTGTTTGCTAATCTCAAGTTTAGACATAAAGAGGCACAATATTTTGACTACCAAATTTGATTTTTAACATGTTGACAAAATTGACACACCCTACTGTACACACACACACCCTGTACACACATACACTGTACACACACACACACACACACACACCCTATACACATGCACACACACACACTCACTGTACACACACACACACTCACTGTACACACACACACACTCACTGTACACACACACACACACTCACTGTACACACCCACACACACACACCCTGTACACACACACACACACACACTCACTGTACACACCCACACACACACACTCACTGTACACACCCACACACACACACACACACACTCACTGTACACACCCACACACACACACCCTGTACCCACACACACGCACACCCTGTACACACACACCCCCTGTACACACACACACACACACACACACACACACACACACCCTGTACACACAAACACCCCCTGTACACACACACACACACACACACACACACCCTGTACACACCCTGTGCACACACACACACACACACACACACACACACACACACCCTGTACACACACACACACCCTGTACACACACACACACACACACCCTGTACACACACACACACACACACTGTACTCACACGCACTGTACACACACACACACACACCCTGTACACACACACACACACTCCCTGTACACACACACACACACTCCCTGTACACACACACACCCTGTACACACACACACCCTGTACACACACACACTGTACACACACACACACACACCCTGTACACACACACACACACACACACACACACACACCCTGTACACACACACACACACACACACACACCCTGTACACACACACACCCTGTACACACACACACACACACACACCCTGTACACACACACACCCTGTACACACACACACACACACACCCTGTACACACACACACACACACACCCTGTACACACACACACCCTGTACACACACACACACACCCTGTACACACACACACACACCCTGTACACACACACACACACACACACACACCCTGTACACACACACACACACACACCCTGTACACACACACACCCTGTACACATGCACACAAACACACACACATACACAGGCACTGTACACACACACACACCCTGTACACACACACACTCACACACACACACCCTGTACATACACACACACACACACCCTGTACACACACACACACCCTGTACACACACACACACACACATAACCTGTACACACACACACACACACACACCCTGTACACACACACACACACACACACACACACCCTGTACACACACACACACACCCTGTACACACACACACCCTGTACACACACACACACACCCTGTACACACACACACCCTGTACACACACACACACACACACACACACACCCTGTACATACACACACACACACACCCTGTACACACACACATAACCTGTACACACACACACACACACACATAACCTGTACACACACACACACACACACATAACCTGTACACACACACACACACACATATCCTGTACACACACACATATCCTGTACACACACACACCTTTCCTGTACACACACACATATCCTGTACACACACACACATATCCTGTACACACACACACCTTTCCTGTACACACACACACCTTTCCTGTATGCACACACATATCCTGTACACACACACACCTTTCCTGTATGCACACACATATCCTGTACACACACATCTTCTACACACACATATCCTGTATGCACACACATCTCCTGTACACACACATCCTGTACACACACACACACACACATATACACATACCCTGTACACACACATATCCTCTACACACACATATCCTGTACACACACATCCTGTATGCACACACATATCCTGTACACACACAAACATATCCTGTACACACACATTTATAAGCATGCACATAAATAGTGTTTAGTATCTTTGGAGCAAATGTCAGATGGTAACATTTGAAAGATTTATTTGTTTACTCACACAGGTAAAAGTGGCATTTGGTGATGTATGGAAGGAGACTCTGGCAGAGCTAAGTGGTGGCCAAAGGTCCCTGGTTGCTCTCTCACTCATCTTGGCTCTACTGCTCTTTAAGCCAGCCCCAATTTATATCCTGGATGAAGTAGATGCAGCCTTAGATCTCTCACACACACAGAACATTGGTAATATGTTAAGAACACACTTCAAGCACTCACAGGTAAGATAATAAAGTTTTTCTTATCAAAACGTTACAACCAGTTCACCAGACGACCAAGGCGATGGCTGTTTGTTTGTCCTGTGTCATCATAAAACTTCTTCTCAACCACTTGAACAGTTTTCATCAAAAATATACTGTATATTTCTCTTTGGATAAATTCTTTAATACCTGTACATTATTAAGTTCATCCCAACCTTAGTTTAGTATCCATAGTGCAGGTGGAGTCAACCCTTCATAACTAACCACCAGAGTTGTAAAAGTACCGGACTTTGTTATTTAAGTAAAAATATTGTTACATTGTCAAAATGTTACTCAAATAGAAGTAAAGGTATCCAAAGATCAATGTACTCAAGCAGAAGTAAAAAATTATCTCATTTATAAAGTACTCAATTACTGACAGTAACAACAAAATTATTAATTGTCTCAAATATTGAAATAAATCCACTGTAAATTATGAAAAAAATAGTTAACTAAAGATAAAAATAACGGACAAAGCGTTACATATGTTTATATACCAATGTTTATATTGAGATTAATCAATAACTGATTCTTGAAATTATGGCTGTCCAATCAGGATCTTTTAGGTCTAAATATAAGCCCAGCATAACCTACCAAAAGAGAATATGTTCAGCTGCTCTTCTTCCTACAATCCATCGCAGTGATAGTGAACGGGCTGAAAATATATCCATCCAACACTATGATCACTTTCTTCCTTCTCCACACAAGTATCGTTGACGTGGGCTTATGGTTCCGCAGACATAATGTTGTCCGCTGGGCATTAGGTTAGGATATAGACCTATCTGGCAAGTATCTGAGGTGGGGGATGACCCGCACTTTTCTTCCTGTAAACTCTGTAACTGTCAACACTACTGTATTGCCTTGACTGTCCCACTATCAGTACCAATATACAGCAACTCCCCGACTTACGTCCACCCGCACTTACGACCTGCCTCAGTCTTACCAAAATTTGGTCAAATTACGTATTTTCGAGTCCCAAAGTCAGTACACAGACAAAATTTTCATCTGTAATTCACTTTAAAATGGCTGGCAAGCTTAAAAGTGAGTGTTTTGTGGTGCTGACAAGAAAAAGAGACCCACATTTTTTATTTTCTATGTGTTATTTAAGCATTTCCGACTTACGACCATTTCGACTTACGACCTGGATGTTGGTCCCTAATCCTGTCGTAAGTCGGGGAGCATCTGTATTAGTGTGTGACCACATGGTCTTGTGGCTAGGCTTGTTGCCCCCTGGGGTGTAATAAATTAATTATATAATAAATAGTAAGCCCAACTTGACTAAACAGATGCTCACACGCAGCAGTTGCAGGTAGTGGGGTGTTAAACTTGGGAGGTAAGTCACATAATGTTGGGAAAGACAGTAGCTCCATTCCATCCCCTGGGCATTTCAAGTAGCTACGTATCAAGCTCCTTCAGTTGAGGAGTTTGTGGATGATTGTTGCCTCCATAGTGATGGAGTCTGCCTAAGACTCACCATGAATTGTCCCTCTGATTGGGGTGTGGCTGTGGTGATGTCAGTCACTTTTCAATTTTAATTGATAAGTGGCTGAATTTTTCCCACCACGTAACATCTGTGGTACTTTAGTTATTTAAGCAGGATTTTAAATACACTCAGTCTCACACTCACTTATACGGTATATAGATACAGGCTTTATATCTAAGATGGAATTATGAAAAGCATTTTAGAATCGGCCTCTTCGAAATTTATTTTAGGTACAGTTATATGCAAAGAGGAACTGGCGTCTAACAGGAAGACCTGAAGGAAAGGTGGGGGAGAAGAAAGGGAATTCAATGGGGGAGGGGGGGGGGGGATAAAAGGGCAGGCTAGGTGAGGTGGGTGGTCAAGGTGCTAATGGACACAAGAAGATTAAAGGGAAAATCTGCTGTCATGGCCACTGCCACCTGACCTGACCTGACCTTCACTTTACCTCACCTCACAAGACCTCCAGGTATGTGACCACATGGTGTCTTCCCACTCCCACACTGTACCCTTCACAGCTTGTGTTACACACACTTTGAAAAAAAATTTCTGACTGTTTCAGAAGGGGCCAAGATCTGGTTGAGCCTTGATGATTGAGACAAAACACTGTCATTTTGTTGTCCATGGCAAACAGGATTGTCATATTTTTTAAATTTGGTTTTGCAAACAAAAAGAATAGGACAACTGCTAATTCTTTTACGTTTATGTGTTTGTCCCAAAGGGAGTTGCTCCACTTCCCTTGACTGAATTCCCCTTTTGAGGAATGGTATCCCCATCCTATTTCGGACGCATTCGTACAAACGACCATGTCTGTTTGAGGAGGAACCCAGGGAAAGAATCCGATTAGATTGTCCCAATTTTTCCACCTAGACAGAAGATTCTTGTGAATAGGGAGAGAAGCAAAATTTCTGTTTCTGTGAAGCATATTCAACCCCAGATGAATAAGTTGCTTCTTCCTTAACTTGCCCAAAGGAACTACTGTTGTGGCAAAATTTAACAGACCCAGTAGTTTTTCAAATCGTGCCAAGAAACCTCTTTCTTTGCACAAAATGCTTCTACTTGGTTTATCACATCTGTTACCTTTGCTCCTGGTAGACAGACTGACTGCTGATTTATGTCCCAATGGAGACCTGACCAATCCAATTTTTGACATAGTATGAGATTAGATTTGACCTGGTGTATCTTTAATCCTAGGTTTTGAAATAATACTAGTGTACGTTGGGTTGCCCCTTGACAATCTTTGAAAGAGTTTCCCACTATCAGCCAATCGTCTAGATAAGCAAAAGTTCTTATGCCCCTCTTCGCAAGGATCTCTCTGGGAATGTTTGCCAGTTTTGGAAACACTTTTGGTGCAATTGTCAGTTCGAATGACATCACTGTGAATTGATAACTTACATCCCCCATTGCGAACACTAGAAACTTTCTGTACCTGGGAGCAACAGGAACGTGATAATAGGCATCTTCGAGATCCATGCATTGGGCGGAAGTAGATGCCTCAGATAATCGCGAGTGAGTATCTTGAAACTTGTTTTGGTAATGAACTTGTTCAGGGCGGAAAGATTAAAATCCACCTCAAGTTGTTGCTGCCTGTCTTGGGGACTGGAAATAGGAAAGACATGAAACATTTCTCTGACTGTAACAGTTTTATTACACCTCTGTTTAACAGTTGAATTACAAATTCTGTGAGTAAGGGGGTTGGTTATTTACCCCTTTTTGGTAACACTTGGGGAGAGCGCCTCAACTAAGTCTGTGTGAGGCCTCCTTTGATTGTCTTTTTAAAAAGTAAATACCCAAAAATTTTACAGTAAAGCCTCGAATAACGACGGTAATGTGTCGTCCAATACAGTAATACCTCGCTTTACGCGGTCAATTGAACCCGTGGAGGCCCGCGTAAAGTGAACAACAAAACATATGGGATTAATTGAAATAGAGACTGGGCCAACCCCCAAACTCCACTTTTTCCCGACACAATACGTACGTTTTAGTAAAAATAACATCTTAACTTAATGATGATATGCACACACACATAATATAGAAGAGAAGTATCAATAAGAGAATAATATACTGTACCAGGTAAAAGAAAAATCAAGGTTTAACACATATGTCATGGTAGGTTAGATTAGAAAAAATCAAGGTTTAACACTTACGTAAGGTTAGGTTATGTTTTAAAAAATTATGGTTTAACACTAACCTAAGGTTAGGTTATGTTAGGAAAAATCAAGGTTTAACACTTACGTAAGGATAGGTTATGTTAGGAAAAATCAAGGTTAGGTTTAACACTTACGTTAGTAGAAGAGAAGGGTCGGTGTACGGGAATGGAGGCTGGTTTCGAGGCAGAGGGCAGGCTACTGGCCCTCAGGTGAGTCACCATCACTGTCATCCACACTTATCAGGGCCTCCCTGACAAATCCCTCAAAGACACCATCACTGTCACTATCACTGGCTTGGGCTGGCTGTGGTGGGTTGCGGGCGAAGAACTCAGTAATGCTTTGTTGACGGCTAGTGTTGATGTTGTCGTGATACTCCTTGATGTAGGGCTCCATAATCTGCAACAGCTGGATAGTGAAGACTTCATACCGGTTATCGTCAGGGTCGTCGGAAAGGAGGACCTCCATTTTCTCTACACACTCGATGGCACCCCTTACATTACCATGCGATAACTTGCGTTCTTCTCGAGATGACGCACCGCCTGTCTCTTCACTGACGTCATCGTCTTCTAACATCTCGTCGGCAGTCACATCAGGATCCCTTATCACTTCCATAATGTCGTCGTTGGTGGTCTCGGAGAAGCCTTTAGCTGTAACACTCTGCGCAGCTTCTCTGGCAAGGTCCACTGCTACTGCAACAGTCTGAACCCCACCAGTCACAGATTGACTCTACCTCCCACCTGGGATACCTTGCAACACATGTCTCCATGCGTGACGAACCGTTGCTACAAACAGCTGAGCCCATGCCTCCACCAAGAAGTCCACAGCTTTCTTGACGATGAATTTCCTCCAAAAGTGTTTCACAAGAATTTCTTGCTCTGCCAACTGTTGTTCCTCGTCCTCTTCGCTCTTGCTATCGGTGTCACCCAGGATACGCAACTCATACTTGGTGTTGATATAGTCGTTCAGGAGCTTAAACTTCTTTGCAGAGAATGCAGCTTTCACATTGCAGATTAATTCTTGGTCCATGGTCTGGATTAATGACGTAGTGTTGGGAGGAAGGAAGACCAGTTTTACGTTGGGGTGACGATCCAACAGTAGGGGCGAGTGTCCTGGTGCGTTGTCAAGCAGCAACAAAATCTTGAATGGAACATTCTGTCGCTCACAGAATTTCTTCATGTCGGGAACGAAACAGTCATCAAACCAGGAGAGGGACAGAGTAGAGAACATCCACGCCTTACTTGCGGTCGGCCAATGGACATTTAGCTTGGTCATGTCCATATTCTTGTAGGCGTGTGGCTTGTGGGCTGTGTGGAAATTGAGTACAGGAACCAGTGGCATTGGTGGTAAAGAGGACGGTGATGCGTTCCTTCTGCAACTTCCGGCCCCGACACTTGCTGGCAGTCTTGACAACGAAGGTCTTGGAAGGTAGCTTTTTCCAAAAGAGACCGGATTCGTCCATGTTGAACACCTGGTCGTCGGTGTACTGTCCTTCCTCCATAATCTCACTTAAAAACAGAGGAAAATCCCTTGCCGTAACACGGTCAGCACTAGCTTCTTCACCACCAATGTTAATGTTGGTTATCTTGTTCTTCTTTTTAAATCTCTGCAACCACCCAGAGAAGCATTGAAGGGTTTGGGCTCTGCAATTCCCATCTTACGTGACACTGCTGCGTACAGTTCACGTGCATACTCCTGAACTGAGCAAATGTCGACCACCATGTTCCGTCTTGCCTGACGAATCAAGTAGCTCACAAGTAACTTCTCTGTCTTGAGAAGCACCTGGTTGTGG
The DNA here is from genome assembly GCA_958450375.1 of Homarus gammarus. Lineage (NCBI taxonomy): Eukaryota > Metazoa > Arthropoda > Malacostraca > Decapoda > Nephropidae > Homarus > Homarus gammarus. The sequence continues at coordinate 26,203 of CAUDMG010000408.1, read as the reverse complement.
CAATACTTGATCATAGAAGCACCTGTAGACTTTGTGATGTTCATGTGTTCTTTTATCTTGGCTGCATCCTTCTTGATTGTCCGGATCGTAGATTCGCTCACACCATGCCGACGTGCCAAATCAACCTATCTTGTTCCTTTCTCCAACTCTTGCATGATCTTGTACTTCACCTCGAAGCTTAAGGAACGTCGTGTCTTCTTTGGCTTAGGGCGGCTGAATCCAGGTAATGCAAGGTTTCTTTGTGGTGGTGGTGGTCTGGTGGCAGCCTTTCTTATGGAACAATGGATATCGATATACGGTACACGGTGTAGCTGGGAGGGGTGTAACTGACGCGGGTAGTAGGGTGTGTCATACGGAGGCGAATTTTTTTTTTTTGAGTTTGAAAAATCGGCCCATGGTATTAATGATGTAGTTCTGTGTGCAGAATCATGTGATATCTTCAGATTTGAAAAGTTTTCATTTTTTGCTAGGTAAATTTTAACTTGAAATCTTATGAAAATTCAGTATTCCCACCCTTTTACCAACACCACTAAATAGCTTATTTAAAGTAAAGTAAATGTATCAGGTTAATTTATTTGGATGAAAATGATCCAGAATAGTGAAACGAATGATCTTGACACATTTATTAAATTTAATATTCCTTAAAAAACAAAATCATCAAATACAAAAACCGGTTTTACTACTACGACACGGTGTTGCTGCACATCATAGAGAACATGTCTTTCTTGCTTCTGTTTCTACTCATCACCTCCCTGCTGACCACCTGAGCTCGGATGTAGCCTTCCCTCCTCTCCTGGCTGTACACGTGACTGCTGGCCTCGCTCACTTGCTGTACACAACGCTCTATACTCTGGGTGTGCGAGGGCCAGGCAGGGACATGCATGGGGTTGTCCAGGAAAGCTCTGACTTGAACATTGGTGAGGCTGCAGGTAAGAGGGGGCTCACTGCCAGCCTGGATGTTATCCAGATCTATGAGATCAGTGAGGGTCTTGGCACCTAGATTGACTTCAGGAGTCTTCCTGACCCTGAAGGAATCGTCACCAACTGATTCGTCATGCCCATGATGAGCGACCCAAATTCTGCAGAACCTGAGAGCCGTTGTGAGCCACCTAGAATGTGAGACTGGACCTATCTGCAGGTAAGCAAGTCTATCAGGCATGACCCCAGTTTTGATGGCACTGCAAATCATGTAACCATAGTACTGGTCAGCACTCAGGTCGTCAATGACAGTATGTGCAAGCTCAACGAGTGGAGGGCCAACTCTGATTTTTTCAAAGCTCGGATTTATTTCTAACTCTGTGGCAGAGTCCAGCATCTTGCCAAGAGGACCAGACCATCTGTTGTTTGAAAGAGTCTTGCCATCCAGCTCCTGGATCAGATGTCTGAGTGGCAATTCGTTGGTGTGGAGGTCACAAACAATCCAGACCAGCTTCCTCCCAATCTTCTGCTCTATCCACTGTATGACCCCCCCTTGCCACCCTGTGTTCGTGTTGGTGCTGTCCCCTCCAATGGCCTGCAGGGTCTGGTCTACGTTCCTCTCTCTGAGCCAGTTCACAATGTTATCTGCCACTATCTCAGCTGGTTTCCTGATGTAATCTTTCTCTGGAGTGAAATGCCACAAATACTTCCCTCCTGGTTCACTGCAGCAGGAGTAGTGTTCCTCCTTCACCATGGCAGGGAACAACTTGTCAGAATCTCCAACTTTCATGAACACTAGTGTCATCCCTTCTCCCATCAAAGAACAAACAATTGATTCCATTTTCTCTTATCCCCTTATCAAACTCCTCTTCTAGGTTACTGACAAGTTTCTCCTGAGCTCTCCTTACTTTGTTATGATCTATCACCAGGTGAACATCATCAGGTGTTATCAAACCACCGTCAACCCAGGCTCCTGTTGCTATCTCTGCAGTTTCTCTGAGACCAGCGTGGTGTCGCATGCTGGCCAGAGCTATGCTCGGGATATCTTTCCTATTTCGAATCTTATGCCTAGAAGGTTTGGGATCATTATTTTCTGGGTTAGGGACAAAGTCACCATTCTCCTGGTCAGCACTCGGATCAGCCATGGGGAAGTCATTAAACTCTGAATCAGCTTGACTCCAATCATCGGCCTTTTTTACCTCACCCTGGGCCTTCTCAAGTCTCTTTTCCTCGGCAACTCTTCTCCTCTTCTGTCTCTCTGTGGCAGCCTCCTGTCTCTTGACTCCGGAATATCTTGGCTAGAAATCATGAGAGCCCCTATACTGCCAGTCTTCTCTCTCTGTGCTTTGACAAATGCCAGTTCGGTCACAGGAATCTTCAGTTCACGCTTGCAAATACAGGAGATGTGGGCCTCGGATTTACAGTCACGATCGCGTCCAAACTCAGGACAGAGAACAATTGGGCACTTGCAAGTAATTATGTCAAATAACTGGTCCAGTTGCTTGTCAAAGCTGTCCTTAACTGCAAGTTTTCCTCTCCCAAGAGAGATATCTCTTGCCTTTTCCCAACTGGCTAGCAGTCTCTCACTTGTATTGGTACAGCTGTTGTCACTGGTACATTGGTACAGCTGTTGTCACTTGTATTGGTACACCTGTTGTCACTGGCATATTGGTACAGCTGTTATCACTGATGTATGGGTACAGCAGTTGTCACTGATGTATTGGTACAGCTGTTGTTACTGGTACATTGGTACAGCTGTTGTCACTTGTATTGGTACAGCTGTTATGACTGGCATATTGGTACAGCTGTTGCCACTGATGTATTGGTCCAACTGTTGTCACTGGTGTATTGGTGCAGCTGTTGTTACTGCTGTATTGGTATAGCTGTTATCACTGGTGTATTGGTACAGTTGTCACTGGTGTATTGGTACAGCTGTTGTCACTGTTGTATTGATGCAGCTGTTGTCTCTGTTACATTGGTACAGCTGTTGTATTGCTCCAGCTGTTGTCACTGGTGTATTGGTACAATTGTCACTTGTGTATTGGTACAGTTGTTGTCACTGGTACATTGGTACAGCTGTTGTCACTGGTGTATTGGTACAGCTGTTGTCACTGTTGTATTGGTACAGCTGTTGTCACTGGTACATTGGTACATCTGTTTGTCACTTGTACTGGTATAGCTGTTGTCACTGGCGTATTGGTACAGCTGTTGTCACTGATGTATTGGTACAGCTGTTGTCACTGGTGTATTGGTACAGCTGTTGTGACTGGTGTATTGGTACAGCTGTTGTCACTGGTGCATTGGTACAGCTGTTGTCACTGGTGCATTGGTACAGCTGTTGTCCCTGGTGTAATGGTACAGCTGTTGTCACTGGTGTATTGGCCCAGCTGTTGTCACTGGTGTATTGGTGCAGCTGTTGTCACTGGTGTACTTGTATAGCTGTTATTACTGGTGTATTGGTACAGTTGTCATTGGTGTATTGGTACAGCTGTTGTCACTGTTTTATTGATACATCTGTTGTCACTGGTACATTGGTACAGCTGTTGTATTGCTCCAGCTGTTGTCACTGGTGTATTGGTACATCTGTTATCACTGGTGTATTGGTACAGTTGTCATTGGTGTATTGGTACAGCTGTTGTCACTGGTGTATTGGTACAGCTGTTGTCACTGGTGTATTGGTACAGCTGTTGTCACTGGTGTATTGGTACAGCTGTTGTTACTGGTGTATTGGTACAGCTGTTGTTACTGGTGTGTTGGTACAGCTGTTGTCACTGGTGTATTGGTGCAGCTGTTGTTACTGGTGTATTGGTACAGCTGTTGTCACTGGTGTATTGGTACAGCTGTTGTCACTGGTGTATTGGTACAGCTGTTGTCACTGGTGTATTGGTACAGCTGTTTTCACTGGTGTATTGGTACAGTTGTTGTCACTGTTGTATTGGTACAGTTGTTACTGGTGTATTGGTACAGCTGTTGTCACTGGTGTATTGGTGCAGCTGTTGTCACTGGTGTATTGGTACAGCTGTTGTCACTGTTGTATTGGTACAGCTGTTGTCACTGGTACATTGGTACATCTGTTGTCACTGATGTATTGGTACAGCTGTTGTCACTGGTGTATTGGTACAGCTGTTGTCACTGGTGTATTGGTACAGCTGTTGTCACTGTTGTATTGGTACAGTTGTCACTGGTGTATTGGTACAGCTGTTGTCACTGGTGTATTGGTGCAGCTGTTGTCACTGGTGTATTGGTACAGCTGTTGTCACTTGTATTGGTACAGCTGTTGTCACTGGTACATTGGTACAGCTGTTGTCACTTGTATTGGTACACCTGTTGTCACTGGCATATTGGTACAGCTGTTATCACTGATGTATGGGTACAGCTGTTGTCACTGATGTATTGGTATAGCTGTTGTCACTGGTACATTGGTACAGCTGTTGTCACTTGTATTGGTACAGCTGTTATGACTGGCATATTGGTACAGCTGTTGTCACTGGTGTATTGGTATAGCTGTTGTCACTGGTGTATTGGTGTAGCTGTTGTCACTGGTGTATTGGTACAGCTGTTGTCACTGGTGTATTGGTCCAGCTGTTGTCACTCGTGTATTGGTACAGCTGTTGTCACTGGTGTATTGGTGTAGCTGTTGTCACTGGTGTATTGGTATAGCTGATATAAATGGTGTATTGGTACAGTTGTCACTGGTGTAATGGTACAGCTGTTGTCACTGTTGTATTGATGCAGCTGTTGTCACTGTTACATTGGTACAGCTGTTGTATTGCTCCAGCTGTTGTCACTGATGTATTGGTACAGTTGTCACTTGTGTATTGGTACAGTTGTTGTCACTGGTACATTGGTACAGCTGTTGTCACTGGTGTATTGGTACAGCTGTTGTCACTGGTGTATTGGTACAGCTGTTGTCACTGGTGTATTGGTACAGCTGTTGTCACTGTTGTATTGGTACAGCTGTTGTCACTGATGTATTGGTACAGCTGTTGTCACTGGTACATTGGTACAGCTGTTTGTCACTTGTATTGGTACAGCTGTTGTCACTGATGTATTGGTACAGCTGTTGTCACTGGTGTATTGGTACAGCTGTTGTCACTGGTGTATTGGTACAGCTGTTGTCACTGGTGTATTGGTACAGCTGTTGTCACTGGTGTATTGGTACAGCTGTTGTCACTGGTGTATTGGTCCAGCTGTTGTCACTGGTGTATTGGTACAGCTCTTGTCACTGGTGTATTGGTACAGCTCTTGTCACTGGTGTATTGGTACAGCTCTTGTCACTGGTGTATTGGTACAGCTCTTGTCACTGTTGTATTGGTACAGCTGTTGTTACTGGTTCATTGGTACAGCTGTTGTTGCTGGTGTATTGATCCAGATGTTGTCACTGGTGTATTGGTACAGCTGTTGTCACTGATGTATTGGTACAGCTGTTGTCACTGTTGTATTGGTACAGCTGTTGTCACTGGTACATTGGTACAGCTGTTGTCACTGGTGTATTGGTACAGCTGCTCTCACTGGTGTATTGGTCTTACTATGTGTCTGGCGCATAATTTTGTTAGAGAATAAGAAAGAGTGTTTGGTGCATCAAAGATCAAATTTACAGAGTAAAAATCAAAATGGTAAAACTGTAGGAACTTTTCTTGTGTCTTCCACGTACTGTAGAAGTACTTAAAAACCATGATATAACTTTACTTATCTAGATTCATATTTCAAATCTTGTCAGTGTTTTAACTAATAGGTAAGGTGTTATTTATTATGTGCTACATATTTGGCCTTTTACCAGCATGTAAGTGAAAGTTTGTCACCACAGGCATGAAGGCCCATTACGGACAGTGTGGATATAGGGCACGATATACTAAGCCTTCAGTACAGAATGAAGCAACTTGGCTGATACTGCTTTCATATCCCCAAGTTGTATACTTAAGTACCCAATTACAGCTGCATGAACTTGGAGTGCCTGGGGACCAAACTATCGACCCCTGGAAAAGGTTCTTAATGACTTAATAATATATTACTAGAAATTTTCAGTGTTTTGTCCTAGATCTCATTATGGTAAGTTAATAATCTGGCTCCTGTCATATGTTTTACTTTTATTATGACCATAAGAACTACAATAATATAATTACTGTTATTTTGTCTTACAGTTTATAGTGGTGTCACTAAAGGATGGGATGTTCAATAATGCCAATGTGTTATTCAAGACCAAATTTGTTGATGGCATGTCCACAGTGTCCCGCCACATGCAACGCGTACCCAGCAGCTCCTCTAAGAGAAGATAAAAGTATGGCCAGCCCACAAGATACACATACTCCCTCTTTGCTGATACTGTACTGTTGTATGTCTTGATATTATTTACTTTGACCATGTGATTATGAAGTGAAAAAGAGCTAATGCTATTTCCATTGTTTTAATGCTCTTCATCATCAATTCATCATCAATGGCAATATTTAGTATTAACATATTGCATTGAAGATTTATATTGGTGTCATCTTACCCAGTCTATTTTGTGTATAACATGTAACACAACAGGAGAGCTCCTTAGGCTGAGGTAACATAGATGTGCTTGTAGAGTATGTGAAGAATTATAAACATGGTTACTGTTCGATGAACAGGTTAACTTACACTGTAATGTTTTGTTTTCTTGGTCTTTGATGCTATGTTTTTATATGCCAATAAAGTGACGCTCTTTTTGGTAAATATTAATGTTATATCAATTTAAGTAGAGGCCTGAGTACATTTAACAGATTGTGTAAGTTATGTTCTTTGAAAAATATGGCACTAGTGAACCTTTAACCCGCAGCTGGTCATTGACATTCAAGTACGCGATCGCTGATGTTACTGTCTCTGGTCATGAACGTACAAGAACGTTTTCCATATATACTTTTCCTGTGTCTATGAAACTGAGTCTAGCTACCATATTGTTGGTTGGTTGTGTCTGACATCTTGTGTAAACTTTTCACACCAGTCAGCATTGAGGAACCTTCCTCCCGTTGGCCCCGCCCTCCCGTCTCTCCCCACAGTCAAGGCCGTTGGACTATGTCGCTATGCCATAGAGTCTCAATAGCCATGGCAGGTGAACATAACCGATCACTAATCAGGATGAGATATACTGTACTCTGAATTATTTGGTAAGGTGAAGATGAACATGGTATTGACAGAGAGGCATGTATTGATAGTGATATTGAAGGTGATGATAATGACCCGGAGTGTGTTTGAACAAGAGGAAAATGACAATGATGATGAGTGGCAAGTGGAGGAGAGAGAGGGTTGCTGCCCTCCCCATAACCAGGAACATCCAGTCCTCCCTCCACTTCACCGACCCCTACCACTCCCAGTCTCACAAGATGGTTACATCCACCCACACTCTTTCCTCCCTCTCACACTCTTTCCTCCCACCCACACTCTTTCCTCCCTCTCAAACTCTTTCCTACCTCTCACACTCTTTCCTCCCACCCACACTCTTTCCTCCCACCCACACTCTTTCCTCCCTCAAACTCTTTCCTCCCTCTCACACTCTTTCCTCCCTCTCACACTCTTTCCTCCCACCCACACTCTTTCCTCCCACTCACACTCTTTCCTCCCTCTCAAACTCTTTCCTCCCTCTCACACTCTTTCCTCCCTCTCAAACTCTTTCCTCCCTCTCGCACTCTTTCCTCCCTCTCGCACTCTTTCCTCCCTCTCAAACTCTTTCCTCCCTCTCGCACTCTTTCCTCCCTCTCGCACTCTTTCCTCCCTCTCACACTCTTTCCTCCCTCTCGCACTCTTTCCTCCCTCTCACACTCTTTCCTCCCTCCTACATTCCTTCCTTCCTTCCACACTCCTTCCTTCCTTCCTCCCACACTCCTTCCTTCCTTCCTCCCACCCACACTCTTTCCTCCCTCGCACACTCATTCCTCTCTCACACCCTTTCCTCCCTTTCGCACTCTTTCCTCCCTCCCACATTCCTTCCTCCCTCCCACATTCCCTCCTTCCTCCCACATTCCCTCCTTCCTCCCACACTCCTTCCTTCCTCCCACACTCCTTGCTTCCTCCCTCCCATACTCCTTCCTCCCACACTCCTCCCTCCCTCCCACACACCTTCCTTCCTCCCTCACCTCTTCCTTCCTCCCTCACTCACCTCTTCCTTCCTCCCTCACTCCTTCCTCCTTCCCACACTCCACCCTTCCTCCCGCACTCCATCCTTCCTCCCTCCCTCCCACACTCCTTCGTCCCTCCTTCCCACACTCACCTCCCTCCCTCCCACACTCCTTCCTCCCTCCCTCCCACACTTCTTCCTCCCTCCTTCTCCTCCCTCCCTCCTTCTCCTCCCTCCCTCCCACACTCCTCCCTCCCACACTCTTCCCTCCCTCCCTCCCTCACTGTTCCCTCTCTCTTACACTGTTCCCTCCCTCCTACACTGTTCCCTCTCTTACACTGTTCCCTCCCACCTACACTGTTCCCTCCCACCTACACTGTTCCCTCCCTCCTACACTGTTCCCTCTCTCTTACACTGTTCCCTCCCACCTACACTGTTCCCTCCCACCCACACTGTTTCCTCCCTCCTACACTGTTCCCTCCCTCCTTCACTGTTCCATCCCTCCCAAACTGCTCCCTCCCTCCTTCACTGTTCCCTCCTTCCCACACTGTTCCCTCCCTCCCACACTGTTTCCTCCCTCCCACACTGTTCCCTCCTTCCCACACTTTTCCCTCCCTTCCCACACTGCAGGTTTAACTCTGACTGAAGCTGTAGCTTTCCATAAAGCTGTTACTGAACCTTAAGTTGATGTTGAAGCTGCTTATCATGCTGAATTTGATGGTGTAGCTGTCGAAAGAACCTTGCACAGTTGCTTTCTTTTCTCATTATACATCTTTATATAGAGGTCATTTGCATTTATTTAAATTATAAGGCTTTGTTCTGTTAATGGATCCACTTCAGAAAATATGTTTATTGCTTGCTCCATATAATATCCACAGACCTCTCACCTTTTTCATATCGTTTTAACACATCTAGTTTCTCAGCTAAGCTTATACAGTTTCTATTAGCTTTTGAAACAACACTACCATCACTTGCTCTCTTGCTCATTGAATAGGGATGCAAAAATGCTGTAAGAAATCTGTGAAAGTTTTTCTCCAGTTCCTGTTCCAGATGCTTGAAAACAAAAGGTCCGCCAAGCTCCGACTGTTGTTTACCACTCATATATACATTGGGCCCTAGGTTAACGAACACAATTCGTTCCAGAGGGTATTTCGTTAACCGAATCCATTGTTTCAATGGGTAATTAGTTCCAGCTCACCGAAAATTACATACAAAGTAAAAAAAATATGCAGTAAAGTACACTTACTTTGAGGTGTGTATGTAGAGGGCTCCTGGTTGATGTTGATGATGATGGGAATTTGAAGTGGGAGGTGGAGGAGGAGAAGGGAGAAGAGAAGGAAGTGGGGATGGAGGAGAAGCGTTTTACTGATTCTTGGAAGGCGATTCACCTTCCATAATAATGTCAGGAACCTCTGGAATGACAGATTCTCCAACAGGAAAATCCTCTCTCCTTTTTGAAGTGGAAGGCTGAGGGCTAGCATCTTTTTCCTGCTGCCTTTTAGAGAAGAAACTGTCAATTTTTGGTTGTGGGGCATTTCTCCTGATCATTAGCTGGTTCTTGAAGAAGGAGACCACTTTATCCTCAACAGTACACAAAATAGGTTTTGTTGTTTCCATATCAGGGTGCCTTGAAGACATTTTCCTGAACATTTCCCAGTGGTGAACGTCTTTTAAATCTGAAGAAGACATATAATCATCACTTTCCCTTTCCTCCTCACCACTGTCTGTTTCTAACATCTCGTTCAGTTACTGCAAGTCTTCAAGAGTAAGTTCCTCCTCATGAGACATCACAAGCTCTTCAACATCATCATCCTCCACTTCGAGTGCCATTGACTGAACAATGGACACAATCTCCTTGTCCAACTCCGTTTCTTCCTCAAATCCCTCAAAATCATGGACTGCTGATGGCCACAGTGCTTTCCATGCAGAATTGAGGGATCTAATGGAGACTTCTTGCCATGATGACATGATCAGTTTTACAGCCTCCAGGATGTTGAATTGTGTCTTCCAGAACTGTGACAGTGTTAGATCAGGATCAGTGGAAGTTGCCTGATGACAATGTCTGAACATTTTCTTCATGTACAGTTTCTTGAAGTTGCTGATTACATTTTGGTCAATTGGCTGCATAATTGATGTAGTGTTGGGAGGCAAAACAACACTTTGACAAAGTCAAATTGAGTTTCCAAAGTGCTGGCAAGTTCAGAGTCATGACCAGGGGCATTATCCAGAAGAAGAAGAGCATTTAAAGGAAGTTTATTAGTGGTTAGGTAACTCTTCACAGAAGGGCAAAACACCTCAACAGCCCATTTATTAAAGAGCTGTCTCATTACCCATGCCTTACAGTTGGACTTCCAATAAACTCCAAGTTGTCCTCTTACCACCTTTTGTTGTTTGAACATCCTGGGATTCTCAGAGTGGTAGACAAGCATAGGATTCAGTCAGAAAACCCCTGAAACATTGGCACCAAGCAATAGAGTGAGACGGTCCTTCATCGGTTTATGCCCTGGTAAAGAAGCTTCATCTCTGGTGATGAATGTCCTTTTGGACATTTTCTAACAGAACAGCCCAGTTTCATACACATTGAACACTTGCTGTGGAAGATAATTCTCTTCATCCACCAGTTCCTTGAACTCTGCTACAAATTTTGCTGCTCCTTCTTTATCTGCACTGGCAGCTTCTCCATGCCTAACAACACTAAAAATGTCACTTCTTTTCTTAAATTTATCGAACCAGCCCTTGCTGGCCCTAAACTCTTCAAACTCAATTTCAGAAGAACAAGGTTGATCTTCCTTCAAATGTTTGTATATTTCCCTGGCTCTTTCACAAATATATTCAGTAGAAATTGAATCTCCTTTCATTTGTTTTTCTTTAATCCAAATAAGAAGTAACCTCTCTGTTGCTGTAATTAATGATCTATCTGTGAACACTCTGGTAGATTTATCTCTCACTTTCACTCCTTTAAATTTTTCTTTCTGTGCAAGAATTGTCGACACAGTTGATGCCGACATGCCATATTCTTTACTTAATACATTTGTTCTAATGCCTTCTTCATGTTTCTTAATAATTTCCTGTTTCACTTGAATTGAAATCGCCTTTCTAGGTTTCTTTGGACCCAATTCAGTAATTTCACCACTAAAATTTTATGTTCACTAGCCATAATTAAAGATTATTTTATTTAAATCAACACTGCACTGCGCTATATATTATCAGTCCAGTGGTCCCTTGGTTAACGAATTACCTTCCATAAGAATATTCAATTCGGTTAACGAATTGCTCTCAACATGTTTTCGCTTGCTCACCAGGTGGAATATTAGTTCACCAATGCAGTAATTGGTTCTAGGGCTTAAATTCGTTCCCATTTGAGTAAATATCAAGAAGGTTGTACTATTCAATAATTTTCCAAGTTTTATATTAAAATTTTTAGTCATTTTAGCAATTATTTAACATAATTGAAGTACAGGAAACTAGTTTTTAGTGTGCCAAACAGCCACTCAACTCACCAAACAGGCGTCAGTTTGTATCTCTGGTCAGTAGAGGTAATATCTTGCTTGAGACTCTCTTGAACATAAACTATTTTTATCTTTTTACAGTACAATTATTGGTCATTCTGAAATTTATTTAACATATTGACAATATATAGTGCAGTGCAGTGTTGATTTAAAGAAAATAATCTTGAATTACACCTAGTGAACTTAAAATTTTATGGGTGAAATGACGGCATGAAGCATGGGGTGATTTCTCTTCCACCCCCACTTCCTTCTCTTTTCCCTTCTCCACCCCCATTTCTAATTCCCATCATCATCAACCAGGATCCTTCTACATACACACCTCAAAGTAAGTGTACTTTACTGCATTTATTTTTACTTTGTATGTAATTTTCTGTGAGCTGGAACCAATTACCCAAAATCCCATTGAAACAATGGTTTCGGTTAACGAACGACCTTCTGGAACGAATTGTGTTTGTTAACCGATGGACGACTGTATGTTAAATAAATTAAAGAATGACCAATAATTGTACTGTAAAAATATAAAAATACTCTGTGTTCAAGAGACCCACAAGCAAATGTTTCATCCACTGTACAGAGACTTGACTTACAACAAATCCAGGGCGTAATTCGAAAATGCGAAAAAATTACATAGAAAATCTAAACTAGGTATCTCTTTTTCTTCTCAGCACAACAAAACTCTCTCTTATAAGCTTGCCAGTCATTTTAAAGGGAATTACAAATAAAAATTTTGTCAGTGCACAGCAATCACTAACGTCGGGACTCGAAAATACGTAATTTAAAAATTTTTGGTACGATTGGGGCAGTCGTATGTCTGAGTGGTCGAAAGTCGAGGAGTGCATATATATATATATATATATATATATATATATATATATATATATATATATATATACTGTTTATAAGTCTTCAATTTATTATTCTTTGAGGGCAAATTTTTTTGCAGGAAATACATACTGTAGGTATATACTGTGTATTCACGTATCCGTGATCTTGCCCGGGCTTTAAATTCTATTATATATATATATATATATATATAAATTACATACCGGCATGTGACCGAGACGACGCGTGTTATTTCCTTTATTTAAACGACTATTACGTCCTGAACTCTGGTAATTCTTACACGACCACCTATGGTCATCACCTGTGTTTGAACAGCCACACCTGGGCCCTAATTATAGGTCAACGTGGTTATGAATATTTTAACTTAAAATAACGGTATAGCAACAGGGTGGTGGTGATGGTATCAATCTGTGTAAGGTAAAAGCAACTAGTTTCCCCATTGGACGTGCGGGTCGATCAATAAAGCATAGGTATAATAATATGGGGAAAAAAAGGTGGGAGGTAAGTAGGGGAAGGGAGGGGTTATGGGGTGGGTGGGGGGGGGGGCGGTCGGTTCCCACTCCCATCTGGGGCACAACAACATGGCGCCCACCACCAACATGGCCGCCGCCTCGCTCGCTCGTGGGAAAATACTCTAGCGCTCTCTCATCCTCCCCCTCCCTTCTACCCCCCCCTTCTCCCCCCATTACCCCTCCTGCTCCCTCACTCCCCCCCCCTACCCCCGCCTATATTTTGCTCCTCCACGCATGCCTTCACCCTTTTATCCATTTTTCTAGGCAGGGAAATTAGGCTGGATGGTTGTTGCTCTACCTTGGAGGGAGTGGGAGCTGGCTGCACACACGTTGGTCGGGGGAATATGGTAGTGTTGCTGAGGTTAATTATTGTCACGTGTCCTCCCCTGATTGTCTTTACCTGTATGAGACACGCAGGGGGGGGTATACCTAACATTTTATGCATCGTATACACACACTATACTGTATATGTCTATCCTATAACATACACTCATACACAGCACACACTACTAAAACATGCCATAGTAGCGTGAATAAGAGTATAGACCAAAATACAGCCTTCGTACAGATTGATACCGCCATCTCTTACAGCTCCAGGTGTCCTTAATTACTACACTGGTGCTAATTACTTTTACCTGTAGTTAATTTAGTAAACCTGTTTCTATAGTTGGTAATATTTTCTTATAATGTTTTAGAATTATAGCAACGGCCAGAATTATAGTATTAGTAAGGAAAATAGCAGCAAAAATAATAGTAAGATTTATAGCGAGGGGAAGAATAGTAGTAACAGCTAAAATAATAGCAACATCAAGAATAATAACAGCAGTAAGACCTACAAGAGCAAGATTAATAATAGCATCAATAATAGCAAGGGGAAGAATAACAGCAGCATTAACAATCATAACAAATATAACATTAACAAGAATAATTGCCATGATGGTAATACTAGCAAACTTAATAAATAGCAGATGACAATATTAGCAACAGTAAGAGGAATGGTAAAAATTATCTCAACAAGCATATTAAGAACAGGGTAGCAACAAGAGTAGCTGCAACGACAAGAATAATTGTAACTAAGAATTGATATTTATATTGAAAGTTTATTTAGCCAGAAAAATACAGATACAGAGTGGATAATAATAACAATATTAACATGGCTGAGCCAATTGAGAGCCTGAGCTCTCTTAATGGCACCTGATATATATATATACTATATATTTATCTCAAGGAAGTATAATGTAACATTTAGTATCATAGTATGGTGGTAATATGAACATATCAGTATGTTACCACGATTATTTTGTATTATATTATTTTGTTTCATTTTATTGTATTTTATTTTATTTTTATTTACGTTTATATTATAAGATATCCATATTTTAGTGGAATTGATATATTAATGTAACTGTGGGAAGCAATACACCATGGGTTGTATTAAGGTGAAACATGGAGACACAGTGAGGATCATGTCTTGATGGCAAGAGTAAGAAAAAATAGCAAGAGAAATATCATCAATAAACATAATAGTAACATCAAGAATAATAGCAGATGGAAAACTAATAGTAAGAGGAAGAATAATTGCAAGGCTAACACTAATAGCGGTAACAAGAATAATAGCAGCAACAAAATTAATAGCAGCAACAAGAGTGAACAGCAATATCAAGAATAATAGCAACAAGATTGAATAGCAACATCTATAATAATAGCAGCAGCAAGGAAATAGGACCAGCAAGAATAATAGCAACAGCAAGAATAATTGCATCAACAAAATAGTAGCAGGAAGAGCAATAGCAACAAGGTTAATAGCAACGCCAAGAATAATAGCGTCAGCAAGAATAGCCTCAGCAAGACTAATAGCGAAATGAAGAATAATGCCAACAGCAAGAATAGTAGAAACAGCAAGAATAGTAGCAACAGCAAATATAAGTGCAGCAACCAAAATAATAGCAGGAAGAGTCATAGCAACAGCAAGATTAATAGCACCATGATAAATAATAACACCAAGGATAATAGCAATGTGAAGAATAATAGCAGCAAGAAAAATAGCATCAGTAAGAATAACTGCAACAGCAAGATTAATAGCAGCAGCAAATATAGTAGCAGGAAGAGTAATAGCAAATAGCATGGATAATAACACCAGCAAGGAAAGTATCAACATGAAGAATAATAGCAACAGCAAAAATAATAACGGCAACAAGCATAACAAAAGTAACTAAAAATAAAATTAATAAGAATAATACCAACGAGAGAGAACATAATTGCAATAAGTGGAATATTATCAATGAAGGTAATAGCAAAACAAATAGCAACATGGGTGATAACAGGAGAATAGTTAATTGTATAAGAATAATAGTAACAACCTGAATATTGTCAACAAGAATAATATTTAGCAGGAATAATAACAATAGGGATAATAGCAGGAGAAAGAATAATAGCAGTGTTAAAAAGTTAATAGCAGCAACTGGAATATTATCAACAGGGATAAAATCAGTAGCAAGGATAATAACAACTGCATGGGTAAGAGAAATAGAAAAATTAAAAGCTTTAGAAAAAATAACACGAATCATAGCAACAGCAAGAATCATAACATTAATACCATAATTTATAAATGGGAGCAACTAAAATAGCAGCAGCATTATCAATAGCAACAGGAATTTTTTTTTTTAGAATTAATACCAAAATCAGCAAATAGCTCCAGTAAGAGTTGCAGTATAAACATTAATAGCAGCAGTACGATTGGTAGATAAGGGAGAATGTGAATAGCATTAATATCAAAACTAACAATTACTAGCAACAGTAAAATTATTTGCAACGGTATGAATGATAAAAATTGCGAGAGTAATTGTAATTGTGTTGTCTAATGGTAGATCCTGCTGCTATATGGCAACACGAAAATTGTGACCAAGTCCCAGGTTGCTGATCTGACTTTCTGCCTCATTTACACACAATTGCAGGGTCTCAACTGTCTCTCTTACTATTGACAACACCACAACTAAAACCTTACTCATTCTTGATCTGTTTTATTCATTCTGTTTTATTCTCCTTTGTCAGTTGATATTAATACTGAAGCGGGGCCTTCTCGGATGGGTCCCACTGGTCGGGAAGGTTGTGGACCCCAGGGCCGACCTGATCATCATCAAGCTACTGGGGCCTCACTGACGCCACTACGGTTGCTGGAGGATCGGCTTTTTTCACACTTCATTTTTCCAACATTCGCGGACTGAGATCCAATTTTTCTTCTGTGGAGCACCATCTATTAACCTCTTCCCCCGATCTCTTACTACTCTCCGAACTTCAACTGACCAAAGCAGCTTCACCCAAACCTTTTCAAGTCTCTAACTACAACCTTTATACCTCCTTCCGTTCTAAGGGAGGTGTATGCGTCTACTGCAACACACGTACACCTATAGCCCGACTCACGGATCTTGAATCTTCCCTTTATGATGTCATCTGGCTCAAAATATCTCTACCTACTGTGACTATTTTTCTTTGTTTCCTATACTGTTCTCCCAACTCTACCAACTATTTCGAACTCTTGACTATCTCACTTCTTGCCATGAGTCGTTGCTATCCACACACCCCAACACCGAGATCCTCTACCTAGGGGATTTCAATGTACATCACAGAGTGGCTTGGCTCTGCAAGGGATGACCCAGGTGGAGCTGAAGCATTCTCTTTTTCCTTAATGATTTGGAACAAATAATCAAACACCCTACACGCGTTCCTGATCGACACGATCAACTTGCTAACATTCTTGATCTTTGTTTTACCTCTAACCCTTCACACTATTCATACTCAATTTTTGCCCCCTTAGGGTCTTCTGATCACAACCTTATTTCTATTGAATCAAACTGGGCACGACCACCTCCCCCACCCCCCTCTAAACGTCAACTATGGCACTATCGGAGGGCAAGCTGGCAATCCTTGCGAGAATTCTTCACCGACTTTCCTTGGCATGAATGTTGCTTTTCCACTTAGGATGCCTCGGTATGTGCTGACAGCATTGCTGGGGCTATACAGGGCGGTATGAGTGCATTTATCCCATTTTCTACCAAAACTTTCACATTACAATCATGGTTTGATCGCTCCTGCTCTCTTGCTTGCAGGGTGAGAGATAGGGCATATCGAGCTATGAAATTATCTCCTCCTATTACCCACACCTCTTTCATTACTTCTAGGAATCGTTGCAAGGCTATTCTTCGTAGGGCCAAGCAGAATTTGATTAAAAGAAAGACTGCTGTCCTGACTAATTCTTCCTCTAGTAAATCCTTCTGGTCCTTAGCTAAAAACATCTGTAACAACTTCTGCACGCCTTCTTTTCCTCCCCTCTTCCATCCCAATAACTGTATAGCCAACTCTCCCCCTGACAAAGCCAACCTCTTTGGCACCTTATTCTCCTCTAATTCCACCTTAGACGATTCCCACTCTATCCCTCCTACCCCTGCACCTCCTACTGAACCTATGCACTTTCCTATAATCTCCACTCGCAAGGTTGCCGGTGTGTTATCCAGGTTGGATGTGAGTAAGGCGCATGGACCGGACGGAATACCCCCTCGTGTTCTGAGGGAGTGTGCTGAAGCCCTGGCCCCTGTGCTTGCTCACCTCTTTCGCCTTTGCCTCAAAACCAAAACTTTTCCTTCTTCTTGGAAGCATGCCTTGGTCCAGCCCATCCCAAAGAAGGGTTACCATTCTAATCCCTCTAACTATCGCCCCATTGCCCTAACTTCATCCCTCTCTAAGATTTTCGAAACTATCTTGAACTCCCATTTTCTCTGTCACCTTGAACGCCTTTCTCTTTTGTCGGATCAACAGTATGGCTTTCGTCAGGCGAGATCTACTGGTGATCAGCTCTCCTACTGCACCCATCTTTGGTCATCCTCTCTTCGGGATTATGGGGAAACTTTTGTCGTGGCCCTCGACATCTCCAAAGCATTTGACAGGGTATGGCACAAGTCTTTGCTATCTAAACTTCCCTCTTTTGGTTTCTCTCCCCCACTTTGTTCTCTCATCTCTAGCTTCCTTGAGAATCGATCCATGGCAGTTGTTGTCGAGGGATCGATATCTCGCTCTTTCTCTACCAATAGTGGCGTCCCACAGGGTTCTGTTCTTTCACCAACTCTTTCTTCTTTTTATCAATGATTTACTTCACACTTCAACTAATGCTATCCATTCTTACGCCGATAACTCTACTCCTCACTCTTCCTCACATTTCCCCCTTCCTCCTAACTCTCAAACTAGATCTGTTTCCAGAACTGATATCATTACTTCTATCAACGCGGATCTGTGCAGCATCTCTGAATGGGGAGATACAAACTTGGTTAAGTTCAATAGTAACAAAACTCAATATTTACCAATTACACTTTGTAAAGTAGACGATCTCCCACCAATTACATTTCAGGAAGCTATCATCCTCCCAAATTCTGAAATAAATATGTTAGGCCTCACCATTTCCTCCAATATGTCCTGGAAATCACACATCCTTAGTATAACTAAAGCTGCCTCCCGAAAGTTGGGAATGCTGTACAGATGCCGTAGCTACTTCACTCCTGAGCAGTTGCTCCAAGTATATAAGGGATTCATTCGTTCTAACTTGGAGGACTGCTCTCATATCTGGGGTGGCTCTTCAACTGTTAGATAGGGTGGAATCAAAGGCATTTCGTCTTATTTACTCTCCTCCTTTAGTCAACAATCTTTCTCCCCTTTCTCTTCGCCGCAATGTTGCTTCACTCTCTCTTTTACAGGTACTTTAACGGGCAATGTTCAGTGGATTTGGCATCCTGTGTACCGCCGGCAAGGCCGTGGGTTCGTAACACACGTCTTGCCCACGGTGCCCACCATTTCTCTGTGGATGTCGGTCACACGAGAATAACCCCTTATAGTACCTACTTCTTTCCTCACACAGCCAAGCTGTGGAATGCTCTGCCTTCTTCTGTGTTTCCATGCTCTTACAATCTGTCTCACTTTAAAAAGCTGGTTTTCCGGCATCTTCGTGGTGTAGATTAATACAGTATAACCTTTTTTTCTATATTTTCAATTTCTTTCCGTTCTTTTTTTTTTCGCCCCCCAGGCCCCGTTGTGGGTCGTTTGACCTGTGCCCGGGTGGGCTAATTCCCGTAAAAAAAAAAAAAAAAAAAAAAAAAAAAAAAGCAGAAATAATAGCAACAGGAGCAATCGTGGGAATAGCAAAAGTGAGTGAAGCGGCAACAGTAAACACAGGTATTAACAGATAAATCCCTAACGGTAATGACAACAGCATAATTAATAACAGCAGTTGTTTAATATATACAATTGAAGTATATAAGTTGGATGCTGGGGAAATTTGTTCATTAGCAATAGCCGTAGTGAGGTCAACAGCATGATAACTAGCAGTAAGAGTGATAACAATAGCAACGGTAAGAGAAAAGCCTCAAACGGGAGAAAAGACAAACGGCTGGAATAAGTAACTGCAGCAACGGTATTGCCAGTAACAGCAATAACAGTGATACTAGCAGCAGCATTAATAGCAATACTTACAGCAGCACCAACAGTAATACTAGCAGCAACAATACTTGCAAAATCATTAACTATAATGCCAAAAGCAGCAGCAACGGTAATACTGGCAACAGCATTAACGGTAATACTATCAGCAGCACTAACGGGAATGCTAGCAGCAGCAGCAACGGTTATACAAGCAGCAGCAACAAAAGTAATAGTAGCAGGAGCAACAACAGTAATACTAGCAGCAGCAATAACTTTTATATTGGCAGCAGCAATAATAGTAATACTAGCAGCAGGAGCAACCAACAGTGTTATTAGCAGCAGTAATACTAGTAGCATTAAATGCAGTAATACTAGCAGCAACAACAGTAATATTAGCAGCAACATCAAAAAGGGATATAAACAGAGAAAGGAGCAGCAGAAGACTTTGGGGCAACGGTAGGAGTATCATTAACGTAAAATAGCATATACTAGGAGTAATAACGGGTAGAATTAATAGCAGGAGCGAAAAAATAGCAAACAAGAGGAAATAGAATAAACTGTACAACAAACACTAGTTATAATATGTAGAAGACTAGCAATTACAGCAATAACAGAAACGTCGTCTGTTGCACTAGCAAAATATCCAGTGGATCAAGCAGCAGCAACAGGAACTAAATGATTCTAACAGTATTAACAACAGAAATTAACAACGCCAACAGTAACGCTAGTAGAGGCAGCAACAACCGAATGTATAACAATTTCTAACATTAAGAGCAACAGAGCACGAACAGTAGGAACAGATAACGACGAAAATACCATCAGTAACAGAAGCAGTAACAGGAAGAAAAACCAGCAGCATTTATAAGAACAATAATATAACAGTAACAGCCATGTTAGGAAATAACAAGAATTACACCAATAACGATAGCAAGAACAGCAGATGGAGCAAAATAATAGCATTAGCTCCAACTGTAGCACAACAGAAATTGACAGCATTAATAACATAAGCAACAGAAGTAACAACAGAAAATAAATGTAACACCAATAATAGCTGTAACAGTAAGAACAGCAGTAATAGGAGCAGCAGAACTTAGCAGAAACTTACACGGTGACACTAGCTCCAATAGCAACTGTAATAGCAGCTGTAATAAAATATCATATATGCCATAATGAACACTAGCAATAATAGTATCAAGAGCAGCAACAAAAAATATCAATACAATATAAAAATAGCAGAAACACCGACAGTTGGAACAGCAGGATGTACAAGTTATACTAGGCAGAAGTATTTATATAAATGGGTTAATTACATTAGACTTGTATACTCTATCACCCTCTGTAACTTTCCACTAGCTCTGAGGTAGCATGTTCAGAGGACGTGATAAGTGTGCCCACGGGAAGTCACGTCACTTAGTGCTAAGCATTAAGTAACCTGCTCTCTGGCCACCTATTGCGGGCAGTAGTTTGATAACCCTGACTAGAGGAAGACGTTATTTAGTGCCACCGTAGATGGTTCCGTCTTCCTTCGAGGGATGACGTCGGATATAGTTCCGTTCTCCCTCGACGGGTCCCTACTCATTATCACTCAACTATCACATGGACAGGACGTTGTAGTGGACGTCTCCCCTACAAGCTGCCACGCCACCACCTGTTACCGCCTTCCCTAGCAACCAAGCGTATCCGCATTCCATTGCCCGCCGTATCTTAGCAACGGAACTAGTCACCGGCTACTTCTCGGGTTTTTCCACCATGACTCATAGCCGCTGCTGGGTGTATATAAGCTCTGTCTCTCCATTGAGATGCATTCTGACCAATCTTCTTGAACAAGCAACATCTCCTCCAGCAAGCTCCACACTGTTAACATTTCATTCAACCAGGAGGCCAGCAACAGGCAACATCTTCTCTAACGGAGCTCCTGCACACATACCTCCTTCGACAAGCTACTCACCGCACGTCTCTACCAAGCAGCCCCTCACCACACAGCACCTCCAGCACCAGACTGTCTATCATATAACTTATATATTATACAAGAAAACCACATTAGAGTTTCCTTCCATCCTGAGTGCTAGACAACTTTAATATCTCGATACCCCGACAATGGTGACTCCCGGAGATAAGCACTCACACAGGATGGAGGACGGACGGATCTCTCTGCCGATTTTCAACCACAACGTCGAGGACTGGCTTGACCATGTGGAAGCAGCCCTCGCCGGCTCACGAGCGACCGACGAACAAAAGTATTGCGCCCTGCTTTGTGCCTTACCCACGGAAGTGGCCACGCGGGTCTCACAAACCATTTCCAACCCTCCAGATCACAACAAATTCGCTACCCTGCGGGCTGCCTTGAAGACATGTTATCAACAGACCAGCCCCAATCTCCTGCAAGATCTATCCTCTACCTCCCTCGGGAACTCAACCCCGGGACGTCTCTGGGAGGAGATGTGTCGGCTGAACTCCCGTCACACAGACAGACTCCCCGACTCTATCCTGCGCCAGCTTCACGCACAAAAGCTACCCACAGAAGTACGCAACATCCTGTCCGCAGTAGATTACTCTACGACACCGGAACTATATGCAACCGCGGCAGATAGAATTTTTAACGAATGCGCTGCTGCACCCCTTGCCGCCACGGTCACACCAGTACCTACCATCGAACTTGTAAGCCGGGTCAACACCCCTCAGCCGAGCAATTCCTCACAAGACATCAAGGACCTGTTGCAAATTTTGAACCGCAGGATGGACACTGTTGAGCAGTTCTGCTCCTCCATACCCGCTGCTGCGCCGGTTCCTGACTCACATACTACGCCCTACAAGTTCCGACACACAGCAGCCAACCCCCAGCACAACAAATTTACCCTCTGCTGGTATCACCAGACTTTCGGCCGCTATGCTCGAAACTGTGAGCCCTATTGCACCTATTCGGGAAACGGCAACACCGGAGGCTGGTAGACGCCTCAGCCTCCGTCCCTCCAGGCGTCTCATTACTGCGCGTCACCGACCGCACCTCCGGCAAGAAGTTTCTCATCGACACCGGTTCATCGGTCAGCCTCATCCCTCCCTCACTACGAGACAAGTCAAAGCAACCCTCGTATGACCTGTTCGCTGCCAACGGTACCTCCATCGCCTCCTACGGCGTACGCACCCTCGCCTTAGACCTCGGTCTGCCCAAGACTCTGCGTTGGTTATTCGTGGTAGCAGACGTGTCTCAACCCATCCTTGGTTTCGACTTCCTCACCTTCCACAAGCTCGGCGTCAAACCAAGTCATCTATGCCTCATTCATGAGCCTACAGCACGCAAGATCCAGGGTTCTCGTGCCAGACACACGGACGCTATCACCTGTCTTGCGCCTTCCAACGAGTTCTCCTCCCTGCTCGACGAATTCAAGGAGCTTTTCTCACCCCGAGTCTCCCTACCCCCACCACCTACGTCGGGAATTTTCCACCACATCGAAACCAAAGGACCACCAGTCTTTTCACGCCCTCGCCGCCTGCGCCCTGAGCTCCTGTACACAGCCAAAGCAGAATTCAACAAACTACTGCAAGACGGCATCATTCGCCCTTCAAGGAGTCCCTGGGCATCGCCTCTTCACATGGTTCCTAAGCAAACACCCGGCGAGTGGAGGGTGTGTGGCGACTACAGAGCCCTGAATCTCGTCACCAAACCTGACAGGTACCCTATTCCGCATGTCCAGGACTTTCACCACAAACTTCATGGCAAGACTATCTTCTCGAAGATCGACTTGGAGCGTGCCTTCCACCAGATCCCAGTAGCACCGGCAGATACCCAGAAGACAGCCATCACCACTCCGTTCGGACTCTTCGAGTACACTTTCATGAGTTTTGGCTTACGCAATGCAGCACAGACTTTCCAGAGGTTCATGGACCATATGCTTCGCGACCTCGATTTTGTCACCGTCTACATTGACGACATCCTCGTCGCATCTTCGACGCCTGCCGAGCACCACCACCACCTACAACTCCTTCTCCAACGCCTGCAGAACAACAACATGAAAGTTCATCCTGCTAAGTGCGTCTTTGGAACCTCGGCCATCGATTTCCTCGGTCACAGAGTCTCGCCCAGTGGCATACAACCCCTACCACAGAAGATAACCGCGATTAGGGAGTTCCCCAAACCTGAAACGGCGAAGAAACTCCGGGAGTTCCTGGGTTTAGTCAACTACTACCACCGCTTCATTGACAAAGCTGCCACCGTCCTAGCCCCCCTACACGACCTTCTCAAGGGACGCCCAAAGAAGTCTCACAAGTCTCTCATGTGGACTCAAGAGGCTACTACGGCATTCACCACTATCAAACAGCACATCACACGCCTCACCCTCCTGGCCCACCCCGCACCTAACGCCCGGACCACTCTCACAACAGACGCTTCTTCTACTGCAGTGGGCGCCGTCTTACAGCAGGAGATCAACGGAACTTTCATGCCCGTTGCTTTCTTCTCACAACGGCTTCAACCACCACACCTCAAGTACAGCGCTTTTGATCGAGAACTCCTGGCCATATACTTGGCTGTCAGACATTTCCAACACTTCCTCGAGGCCCGTCAGTTCACCATCTTCACTGATCACAAGCCCCTCGTCCACGCTTTCGCTTCAGCTTCCCAGTCACATACACCTCGTGTCCTGCGCCACTTGGCTTACATCTCGGAGTTCTCCAGCGACGTCCAACACATTAAAGGCAGCCACAACGAGATCGCCGACGCCCTCTCTCGTTGTATATCCACCATTCTTCCCTCATCTCCACCCATTGATTATGGGCAGCTAACCGCGGCTCAAGAGAAAGACGAAGACCTGGCAGCTTACAAGACATCCCCCTCAGGCCTCATACTCCAAGAACTCCCTGTTCCTGGCACAAAGATAAAATTGTGGTGCGACGTATCCTGTGGACAGCCTAGACCGTTCGTGCCTCACGTCCACCGCCGCGCTGTTTTCGACCGCATCCATGGTCTCAGCCACCCGGGTGTGCGGGCCTCCCAGCGCCTCCTCACGCAACGTGTCGTCTGGCCCGGCATCAAGTCTGATACTAAGAAATGGGCTGCCCAGTGCCTAGCCTGCCAGTCCTCCAAAATACATCGTCACATACGGGCCCCCTTACAAGCCTTTCCTATTCCCAAAGGACGTTTTCAAGTAGTACACCTCGACATCGTGGGACCTCTTCCATCATCCTACGGTAGCACCTACATCTTCACCTGCATCGACCGTTTCACCAGGTGGACAGAAGCAATTCCCATGCCCAACGCTACAGCAGAGACTACTGTCCGCGCCTTCATGTCCGGTTGGGTTTCCCGTTTTGGCCCCCCCGCTACCGTAATCACTGACCGAGGAGTACAGTTTGAGTCACAACTCTGGCAGCACCTCCTACAGTTCCTCGGCACGTCTAGACAACGCAATACAGCATACCACCCTCAAGCCAACGGCATGGTAGAACGTTTTCACCGGCAGCTGAAGGACGCACTCAAGGCACAGCACGACCCTTACAGCTGGACTGATGCGCTTCCCTTAGTGCTCCTCGGCATCCGTGCGTCACACAAGGAGGATATGGACTGTAGCCCAGCAGATCTGACACTAGGCGAGCCCCTTCGGCTACCCGGGGATTTCTCACTCCCTCCTGATCCCAATCAAGCCACTCCAGCCGTTCGTCACGACTTACTCCAAAAGCTACGACAAGCAGTTTCTGCATTCAGAGCTACTGCTCCACGCCAGCCTACTCGGCGCCCTGAACACATCCCTCCTGCACTACTCACAGCCGAGTATGTTTTCGTCAGGCATGATGCTCACCGCAACCCATTACAACGCCCCTACGATGGACCCTTCCAGGTGGTTACCCGTTCTGCAAAGTTCCTGACAATTATCCGGAATGGCAGACATGACACCGTCAGCATAGACAGAGTCAAACCGGCCGCCTTACCCGTCGGGCCCCCAGCCCAGCAGCACCATCAACAAACTACGCCTGCACCAGTCCACCCGCAGTTACCACCGGCAGCAACACCACGCCCACGACATTTCTGGGCACCCTCTTTTCACCCTCATGTACAACCTGCTCCTGTCATAGAACCTGAACCTGTAGTAAGCCTCCCTCCTATCATAGAACCTGCTCCTGTCATAGACCCTCCTCCTGTCATAGAACCTGAACCTGGTCCTGCCATGGACCCTCCTCCTGACGCAGCCCCTGCAGCAGCAGGAGCACAACAACCATTGCTTGTACAACCTCCTCTAATCCCAAACCCTCTTTCTCCTCCTAATTCTCCCACAGGTTTTGTGTCACTGGACGGAGTTGTTACACGTAGCGGTCGAGTCGTACATACACCTGCCCGGTATGTGTTATGTGTGGGACACAACCCGGACAACATCCAGCCTCCCGCCGCGCCGGGAGGGGAGAGGGAGTATTGTAGTGGACGTCTCCCCTACAAGCTGCCACGCCACCACCTGTTACCGCCTTCCCTAGCAACCAAGCGTATCCGCATTCCATTGCCCGCCGTATCTTAGCAACGGAACTAGTCACCGGCTACTTCTCGGGTTTTTCCACCATGACTCATAGCCGCTGCTGGGTGTATATAAGCTCTGTCTCTCCATTGAGATGCAGTCGGACCAATCTTCCTGAACAAGCAACATCTCCTCCAGCAAGCTCCACACTGTTAACATTTCATTCAACCAGGAGGCCAGCAACAGGCAACATCTTCTCTAACGGAGCTCCTGCACACATACCTCCTTCGACAAGCTACTCACCGCACGTCTCTACCAAGCAGCCCCTCACCACACAGCACCTCCAGCACCAGACTGTCTATCATATAACTTATATATTATACAAGAAAACCACATTAGAGTTTCCTTCCATCCTGAGTGCTAGACAACTTTAATATCTCGATACCCCGACAA
>CAUDMG010000407.1:0-10000 GCA_958450375.1 Homarus gammarus | reverse complement strand
ATATATATATATATATATATATATATATATATATATATATATATATATATATTGTTACGTCGTCTCTTAATTTACTTTAATATCCAGGTTCTAGGCGTAACCAAACAAAAAAGTGAAGTAAATTAAAAGGGAATAAAAACAAATAAAGTAAACCTTTAAGAATTAATTAAATTAAATATTAACACAATAAAGAGCCTCGTAGGCTGTCACAACAAATTGATTCACTACCAAAACTTTTAAGACACAAGTCATACTAAACATCGAAACATCAAAAGAATAAAAATAAAGCATTGGATTACGTTAACACTGCATAAACATATAAAAACTAACACTGAAATTAACTAACGTGAAACAACACTGAATTACTTAAATGTAACTAAGCAAGCACTGATGGACACATAAGAGACATAAATGGGTACTCACATAGATATACCACATTGGTGGTGACAGGAATAATCACAGAAATAAAATGAAGTATAAGTAACAGGTGACAAGTGTCACTCAAAAGAACGTGAACTGAATGACAAGGAGGACTGGACTGCCCTCCGTCAGTTGGTGGACCACTATACAGTATATAGGGTAAATTCCTGCCAAAAACCAGCCGGTGACACATGGGTCGTTTAACGATGCAGATGGTCGTTAGAGAGACAAAGAATGCTTGTTACAATACTAAATGAAGAAATTAGATGGGCTTGAACAAATAATAACAGTTAAAACCTTAACAGAACAGGATAAGGTGACTAGATTATATAATAGTAAATATAACACCTTCATTAAAGGAATAATATGGAACAATGTTATATAACAAAAAAAATAAGACAAGGTCGTAACACTTCACCCCATAAAATAAATTTTTGCTTGCACAAATTTTGATATGACATAAGTGTTCATTCTGTGGGTCTAGATAACAGATCACTAGCACCACAGGCTTGCTTGAAAGGCTTAGAAAAATTAGGGGCTCTCAAAATAGGGTATGAGCATAATACATTTTCCAAAGTTTGAAAAGAATCCTGACACCTTGAAGTTCAACAAATCAGTAAGGGGTAGTGCCAACTCGGCAAAATTACAAATATATCTCCGGTAATAACCAACACAACCCAAAAATCTGCAGACTTGTCGTTTGTTACATAGAACAGGCATCTGAGAAATAGTATCACACCTTGCTGTGGGAGGAGCAAGTTTCCAACCCAATTACATGTCCCAGATACAAGAGTTGAGCACAAACAAATTCTGACTTAGCAAAGTTTATAACAAGTCCTACATTTTCTAACTCGGTGAAGAGAGCGTCTAGCTGACACAAATGGTCTGACCAAGTGTCAGAAAAAATTACATCATCTAAATTTACTACACAACCAGGCCTAGTGGCCGTGACTTGCGACATTAGCCTTTGAAAGGTAGCAGGGGCATTGCAAAGCCCGAAAGGCATAACATTAAATTTATAGGTCTTACCTAATGTCACAAAACTGGAGATGTCTTTAACACAACGGGTCAATGGTACTTGCCAAAACCCTGGAAGGCAATCAATCTTAGAGAGGAACTTGGCGCTCCGGATTGCTTCGATGCAGTCGTCGACTCTTGGTAGAGGGAAGCTGTCCTTGCTGGTGATGGCGTTGACCTTGCGGAAGTCGATGCAGAATCGAAGAGTGCCGTCCTTCTTCGGTACTAGAGTGACTGGTGAGCACCACTCGCTGGTAGGGAGCCTGCTTCATAGGCTTAGCAGAACCAACAACAATATCATGCACCATGGCAGTGGTACAACCAGGCCGGTCTTGGAAGACAAGAGGATGTTGTTGGATGGCGGCCAGCACGTCAGCTCTCTGGTGTCCCGGTAGACGCTGTAGCTTCTCCTGCATCTCCACGGAGTTGTACTGCCAAACCCTGACTGATGACAGAGCGAGTGGACTTGCCCCTTTTTTTCCTCTTCTTTCTCACCGTCTACCAAGGAAGTGTCAACGGCACACACGGGAACTGGATCATCAGCAACAAATGGGGTGCTGGGCGTGTGTGGAACAGCTTGATGGTATTGACGTGACATAAGCGCTGTAGTCGGCGCCTGTCAGGGGTAGAGATAATATAATTCGTGGGGCTTACCTTCTTCGCCACTCTATATGGCCCACTGAACTTCGCATGGAGCGGCTGTCCATGTCTCGGCAAGAGAATGAGTACTTGATCTCCTATCTGGAACTCTCTGTGTCTGGCACGCTTGTCGTACCATGTCTTGGTCTTGGACTGCGACTGCTGTAAGTGGTCTGCGGCAAGGCTCCAACAACTTAGAAGCTTCTCTCTAACATCTCCTACTAAACTTAACACACTAATGCTCTCTTCACTACTACCTAACAATCTATCTCTAACTATGTGCAAAGGACCTCTTACTTGATGAGCGAACAGTAGAAATATGAGAAACAAAATGGATGATATTAGGGCCTTAGCAGTAACTTTCCTAAGAGGTACAGCATGCAAGTACCTAGTGGAGGTATCAATGACAGTAAATACATATTTAAACCCACTAGAAGTTTTAGGCAGAGGGCCTACAATGTCGCACTGTACTGTTGTAAAGGACTCAGGTACGTGAGGTACTCTTACAAGTGGAAAAGGTGGAATAGCCTGATTGGCTTTGTCTACCTTTTGACAATGACAGTACTTACAATATTTAGTGACATCTCTCCTCATATCTGGCCCATAAAACTTTCTAGCCAGCCTGTTGAACGTCTTTCGGACACCTTGATGTCCAGAAAAGCGACCGCCATGGGCCAGAGCTAGAACATGTTGCCTGTAAGTGTGTGGGATAACTATTTGAGTGATAGACGCCCAGTCCGCGTCTTCCTCTAACATAGTCGGTGGGAGCCAGCGGTGGCACAAAACACCGTCTTGACTGAAATATCTCGTGGTAGGGCCTGAAACATTGGCCGAATCGGACACCTGGTCAAACAAGAGCCGTAATGAATCGTCTTGCTCTTGCGCAGCTATTAAAGCAACTCTCCCGGTCACAGCATTAACTGCGGAAGAAATGTCTTGGGAAGCAATTGGGTTAGCAAAAAGTCCTTCTAAGGAAAGTGAATCATCTACATCAGGAGTTACATTATGATCAATAGTCATTGACATAGAACGAGTCACAGCACACAAAGGGAAAACACCGGGCATATTATCTTTAAGCTGTTGCAGCTCTGCGGTAGACTCTGGTCTTTCCCGCAGCACAGGAGGTGGGGTTATGTTCCCCATTTGACCTCCCGCCAACTTGTTACCGAGTATGAGGCCCACTCCAGCAACAGGCAGCTCGTGCACGCAGGCTACGTTAGCTATCCCTGAAAACCTAGAAGACTTGACACGTACTAAAACCAAAGGAGCTACACCTTGACCCCAAAGGGATCCCAAAACGACGTATTTGTCAGTCTTCCTCGCCGCAACAACACTCTTTGATGAGAGTTTGGAGACAACCTGAGTCTCTCAAAATAGTGACTGGTGTTTCGACACCATTAACTTCTACCTTGCCTTGTAACAAAAAGGGACGAAAGGTACCAACGTCTGGGTCCTTGGCAAAACTCTCCTGTGAAGGATCAAAGTCTCATGAGGCGAGAACCGAAACTGCACTCTCTCGTACTTCACCTTTTGTGAAAACCAACCCAATTGGCATGCTGTCAGCCTTACTTAAACCAGCCATCACTCCGACTGGTGACGTATTAGCCTCCGCAGTAACAATCATAGCTGGTTTGCCCATATTTAGCTGCAGCCTTGTCCAACAAAACTCTGCCTTATGACCTGGCTTTCCACAGTGACTACAAGGGTACGTATAAAATTTGGACGCCCCATTAGGTGGCGAACTCGTCCAGGTCCTCCTGTCACTCACAAAATTACTATTGTTAATATTCCCTTGTCTCGCTCTGTGGAGAGAGGGATTAAAAGTCCTTTGAACCTGTGGGGGCATAACATCATTGTTAGTCCTACCATTCCTCAAAACATATCCATCAGCATGCTTAGCAGCCTCTTCAATAGTACTAAATTCCCTATCTAACAAGTATAAGGTAACCTCTTCGTCGATGGTTCTCAAAAATTCCTTTGAGCCTTAACTCAATCAGGGAGTCAAAATCACTCTCTTCCTTGGAGTGTAACCACTTTGGGAGTACCTCTCTTTTACTCCTATCAAATTCAAGGTGGGTCTGCTTTGCCTTCTTAAGGAGGCCACGAAAGCGTTGTTTGTACGCTTCAGGAACAAGGGCATAAGCCTTTAAAACTTCCTCTTTAATACATAAATAATCCTTAGCGTCACTGTCCGTAAGAGACGAAAAACACACAGAGCCTTACCTGCAAACGCTTGTTGAAGCAAAATGGGCCAAAACTCTATAGGCCACTTTAAAGTGGTAGCAAGTCTCTCGAAAGGAATGAAAAACTCATCAACTGTTTCCTCTGAAAACGTGGGCATTAGCCTAGCAGCACGTGCTGGATCAAAATGAGGAAAACTAGATCTGGGGGTGAGGCCATCGGTGCTAGAAGGGTTACTCTGACCGAGCTGTATACGCAGTCGCAAGTTTTCTGAATCTGCTACTTTCGCTTTAGCTTCAGCTTCCACCTGACGTATTCCAACTTCTTTCACTATAGCTTCAGCCTCTTTCGCCTTAGCTTCAGCTTCTGCCTGACGTATTCCAACTCTTCTTGCTATAGCTTCGGCCTCTTTCAATTTTATTTGCGACTTGAGAAGGCATAATTCATCAGTCACTGACCGTGACTCAACTACATTAATTTGACTAGCTTCACCGTGGTCTTCTCTGAAGCCAACATCAACACTATCTCCAAACACGATGGCTAGATAAGAAATAATAAAAAAAACACAAGAAAATATCACAAGTGTCAAGAGGTCGTTAGTGAATCCTGGCAAGGTCGCCAAAACTGTTACGCCGTCTCTTAATTTACTTTAATATCCAGGTTCTAGGCGTAACCAAACAAAAAAAGTGAAGTAAATTAAAAGGGAATAAAAATAAATAAAGTAAACCTTTAAGAATTAATTAAATTAAATATTAACACAATAAAGAGCCTCGTAAGCTATCACAACAAATTGATTCACTACCAAAACTTTTAAGACACAGGTCATACTAAACATCGAAACATCAAAAGAATAAAAATAAAGCATTGGATTACGTTAACACTGCATAAACATATAAAAACTAACACTGAAATTAACTGACGTGAAACAACACTGAATTACTTAAATGTAACTAAGCAAGCACTGATGGACACATAAGAGACATAAATGGGTACTCACATAGATATACCACATTGGTGGTGACAGGAACAATCACAGAAATAAAATGAAGTATAAGTAACAGGTGACAAGTGTCACTCAAAAGAACGTGAACTGAATGACAAGGAGGGCTGGACTGCCCTCCGTCAGTTGGTGGACCACTATACAGTATTTCGGGTAAATTCCCACCAAAAATCCGCCTGTCACACATGGGTCGTTTAGCGATGTAGATGGTCGTTTGAGAGACAAAGAATGCTTGTTACAATACTAAATGAAGAAATAAGATGGACTTCAACAAATAATAATAGTTAAAACCTTAACAGCACAGGGTAAGGTGACTAGATTATATAATAGTAAATATAACACATTACATCATTACATGGAAGCATGTTATATAACAAAAAAATAGAAAAATAAGATATGGTGGGAACAAATATATATATATATATATATATATATATATATATATATATATATATATATATATATATATATATATATATATATGCAAGTAAATCACTGTAGGTGCGCGTGATCTAGGTATATGCTGATAACCACCAGGAAAGAAGAAAACACGAAGTCTGTACTCACCCCTGAAGATGTGAATTACACGAAAGCGCTTGGGAACTTCGTGTTTTCTTCTTTCCTGGTGGTTATCAGCATATATATATATATATATATATATATATATATATATATATATATATATATATATATATAAATATATATATATATATATATGCAAGTAAATCACTGTAGGTGCGCGTGATCTAGGTATATGCTGATAACCACAAGGAAAGAATAAAACACGAAGTTCCCAAGCGCTTTCGTGTAATTCACATCTTCAGGGGTGAGTACAGACTAAAGAGAAATACAAACCAAGGTGTATATATACAGAGGAGGGTGAGACCAGGTCCATAATGGTCAGGTATTAGGTAATGACCGTACTTATCTTTAAATAGCACACAACGGTTGGTGGTCAGGTCAGAGGATAAGGTGACCCAACCTTCTCACCTGGTTACAAATCTTCTTAATTACAAAATTGTCCAGTTTGTACATGCCATTACTCAAATTCATGTTGAATGCTTCGGTATGTTTAATAAGACTAGATTCTATGATGTTCCTACTATCAATTGAATTACAAGGTAATATTGAGGAGGCATTATCCCAGTCAATGCAATGCTTGTTGTCCCTCAAATGAACAAACAGGTGGCAGGAGGTGGCGATGACGAGGGTGGTGCAGTAGTCTACTGCCAAACCTTTCCAGTGCTTGGTGGTGGAGGTCACTGAGGGTTGGCATTTCCAGGGTGGAGAGAGCGTTGGTGTAGCCGGAGTATTCTGCACCGAGCATGATTCTGCAAGCCCTTTTCTGTACCTTCTCTAGCTGACGTTGTTGGGTGGAGTTGAAAGAAGACGACCAGGCTGGTGACACATACGTTAGTTTGGGAAGAATAAAGGCGTTGGAGATGGTCCTTAGCTCTGGCGTGGGTGTCCCAAGTGACCTAAGTCGTCGTAGCATGTAGAGACGGTACGAGGCTGCCTTGACTGTGTTATTTACATGGGCCTTCCAGTCAAGTTTGTTGTCTATAGTTACACCCAGGAGTTTGGCAGACTGCACCAGCTGGAGAGGATGGGCACCCACTGTGACTGCTGGGGCTTGCCCTGGAATGGTGGCGGTATTGATGTGCATGACTACAGTTTTGGTGTGGTTGATGGTGACCTTGTTTTCCGTAGTCCATGCCTGTAGCCTGTCCAGGGTGCCTTGTAGCAATGAGTAGTCTGGTGCGGTGCTGTCCACTGAAACCCACACAGTGCAGTCATCCACGTACTTCCACCTGTGAGTAGTGTCCGATAGAGAATCGTTGATCAGGATGAGGAAGCACAGTGGTCCCATCTTGGTCCCCTGGGGAACACCACAGGTGAGATGTTGGAATGTGGAGACCAAGCCCTGATACCTCACTGCCTGGCGATGTCCACTCAAGAAATCAGTGAGCCATGAGACCAGGTTGGTGGGCAGCCCTAGTGCAATAGCCTTGTTGATAACAGTGCAGTGATCAACAAGGTCAAAGGCCTTCCTGAAGTCCACAAGGGCAACGGCCAGTGATGTCTTACGTTTCTGCAAGTTTTTGTGCAGAAAATCCAGAAAGCTCACCAAGCAGTGTGATGTAGAGGACGTCCTCATATTGCCAAATTGCTGTGGATCAATTGACTGATAGATACTGGCAAATGCCCATTCAAAAACAAAGTCCTCACAAAGTGGACTAGGTATGGGGGTAATGGCAACTGGCCTGAGGTCGTTGGGGGACTGTGGGGTGGTGACCTTGGGGATGGGAGTGACAAATGCGGTTTTCCATTCATTAGGGCATTTGCTTTGTCTGAGGGATGCATTAATAACACTGGTCAACAAAGTTTTTGTTGCATTGCTATAAACACTTGATTCTACCTAATTTGGGTGTGCTGATCTCATATCTGAAGTTAGTTTCTTTCTGTAAGCTCTAGTTTTTTTGCAATCAAGGTATTTTGAAATTTCAAAATTTCGTCTTCGTCTTATTGACCTCGTCGTCTATCTTGAAAAATATGTCATTAAACTGTCATTAAATTAGCTGGGTAATAAACAATAAAATATTACATATTCTAAATTTATTCAACAACACAATTTGAAACATGTTCCATCTAAAACAAAGGTTGAAATTTGTTTAAAACTCATTGTTAGGTAAGAAATTTGTTACTATGAGGAGACAAAGCCCAATCACATTTTAGCCAGGTAGGAATTTGCGCTTGAAGCTCTTGCGTTTGTGAAATGTCTCAGGGCACTCTCGTTTAATGCTCCAGCAGTAGTCTGCCATCATATGTTTGTCCCATCTCCCTTGGTAGCGGTCTTCCATGGTCTTGAGATCCTGATGAAACCGCTCGCCTTGCTCGTCACTTACTGCCCCTAGGTTCTCAGGGAATCTATCAAGATGACTATATAGGAAATGGAGTTTGACACTCATATTGCATCCAAGGTCATGAAAGGCTGACAACATGGTTGCTACAAGGGTTTCATAGTTGTCAGCCTTTTTATTACCAAGAAAGTTTTCCATTACCGCCACAAATGAAAGCCATGCACCCCTTTCCTTGTCGTCCATCTTTCTGACAAAGTCTTGATCACGTACAAGTGCACGAATTTGTGGTCCATCAAACACACCTGCCTTTATCTTCTCAAATGACAAAGCAGGGTGAGCAGAGACTATGTGTTGGAAGCATTCACCATCAGTATTTAATGCTCTGACAAACTGTTTCATCAGGCCCAGCTTGATATGGAGAGGAGGAAATATGATCTTTTCTCGACTGACGATTGGATCATTGACAATGTTTGGCATACCAGCTTCCAGAGTCTCACGTAAGGGCCACTCCTTCAGGTTCCAATGCCTGTCTCTAGCTTGGCTGTCCCACATGCAAAGAAAGCAGGGATACTTTGTAAATCCTCTTTGTTGGCCAAGAAGGAAGTTCACCATTTTGAGGTCCACACAAATTGTCCAGTTGTGCTCATGGTATTTTAGCAGGTGAATCACAGTTTTAATGTCATTATACTCCTCTCGTAAGCACACAGAATGACCCACTGGAACAGCTGCATAGACATTACCATTATGTAGTAGCACACACTTCAGGCTACGCTTACAACTATCTAGAAATAATCGCCAGTCATTTGGACTATACAATGGAATCCCTAATTCCTGGAGAAGACCCGGGATATTATGACAGTAAACAAACTTATTCTCCTCTGTAAAGAATGGCACAAAATCCTGTTCCCGCTTTCTGAAGTCTGAAACTTTTGTGGTCTGGTTCAGTAGAGCCTTTTCTTGCAACCTAGAAGCTAGAACTTCTGCTGCATTTTTGGAGAGACCCAAATCACGCACAAGGTCATTCAGCTCTGGCTGACTAAACTTCTGAGGGGTTGATGACTCTGGTGTACCATCAGAAGAATCGTCGGAATCTGCAAGTATTTCTTGAGTTTCATGTTCACTCTCTTGGTCTTTGTCGCTTCCCTCCTCTTCAGCTGGAGACAACCCATTAAAAACTGGAACTGGTAGCTCATCAGAGTGCAAAGTAGGTCGAATTGCTGAAGGGATACTAGGATACGATATTTTATGTCTGTTTTTCTTGCCAACACCCTTCGTATTGATCAGACAAAAATAGCAGTCAGTTGTGTGGTCCTTCGGTTCTCGCCAGGTCATGGGAATTCCGAACGGTAAGCCCTTACGTTTTCCTTTTGTCCAGTCACGCAGCATTTCTTCGCAGTTATGACACACAGCATGTGGAGCCCATTTTTTGTCTTGGTCGCCAAGAGTAAGTCCGAAGTACGCTTTATAGCCGCGCCTCACAAACGATGTTATATTGCGCCTCTGACGAATAAGCGTGAAGTATCCACAAATATAACAGAAGGCATCAGGTTTGTTCACACATTGATTTCTCTTTGTAGCCATGACCAAATCTGAAAGAAAAAACAGACAAAATTATATCTCCCTATTGATACCATAATCATGTAATTAATTAATTTGACCGCAAACGGCTAGAATGTAAAACCTCAAATTACATGAAAACTGGAGCATGCAGAACAAAACTGGTTTCAAATATGAAATCAGCAGATCAAAAATGGTAAGAAACAGTAAAGAAATCTCATGCAACTGGGAATTATATAAAATTTGTTGTCCTGTGTAATAGAACAGAGGGGGGTGGCAA
The DNA here is from genome assembly GCA_958450375.1 of Homarus gammarus. Lineage (NCBI taxonomy): Eukaryota > Metazoa > Arthropoda > Malacostraca > Decapoda > Nephropidae > Homarus > Homarus gammarus. The sequence continues at coordinate 45 of CAUDMG010000407.1, read as the reverse complement.
GTTCGACTGCAAACTCCTTTTATATTTTGATTGGGAGGTCAATTG
>CAUDMG010000406.1:0-66855 GCA_958450375.1 Homarus gammarus | reverse complement strand
CTGGCCATATATAGCCTTTCAGCAGACCTTTTTCTCAAACTGAAGTTAATGTTCCTGTTTATAAGGTTTTTTAGATAATTAAATGGTGTTTTTCTTGACCTAGTCTTGTTATGTCTTCCGTACATCTACCATCACAGTTAATGTTACTTCCCCAATACACAATATTTCCACTCGTTTAAGTTCCCTGTCGTCTACCATAATTCTTATTTCAGGATTTATTTCCATTTGTAAACAACCATTACTTTGGTCTTTACAGCATTAACTCTTGACCCATATTCTTCACCTTTTTCCACTAATCAGTTAACCAGTTTTTGTAATGCCTCTTCACTACCTGTGGTAAGAGCAGTATCATCTGTATAGCGTATTATTTGATTTTACTTTACCATTAACTTTTATTCCTTCATTATCACTTATAACTTCTCTCATTAAGAATTCTAAATATACAGGGTGTTGCTTTTATAGCTGCCACATTTATTAGTGTTATAAAAAAATCATGAACAACGTAAATGCTACGTCTAGCACATGGCTGGAAAGCTCAGAGGTCCGAGATTATGCTGTGACATAACTGTTTATTTCTTAAACATTGCATCTGACAATGGGGCCCATTAGAATGGTTGCTTTTCCGTCAGCCACTCGTTATATTGTGTATTACTGCGTACAATGCGTCTTGACTGATAGTGCTGATGGTTGCAGTGATGTTTGCCGTCAAATCGTCGATACATGTTGATGATTCTGTCTCCAAAGTGTTGGCGCAGAAACATATTCACACTTCTTGCTGTGTGGCACCATCTTGCTGGAACAACATGTCTTCAAACGCAGTGTACCTTCGTTGCAGTTCAGGAAGGAGAAAGTGCTGCAACATGTGGAGGTAGAGAGAAGAGTTGACAGTCACAGTCAGATTATTCTCACGAAAAAATATAGACCAATAATGAATCCAGCCGCAACAGCAGACCACACTGTCACTTTACAGGCTGCAGGTCTCTTTGAAGCGATGATCTGGGATTTTCCTGTGAGCCGAACCTGCAGTTTTGTTTGTTGACGCCACATGTCAACTCGAAGTACGCCTCATCTGTGAAGACGACATTGTTGATGAAGTTTGAATCTTCATCGCACTTGTGAAGAAACTACCGACAGAAATCGCGGCGTTCCCAAAGTCTGCATCGTTCAGCTGTCACACAACCTTAATTTTGTTAGGCCACAAGTGCAGATCTTGGTGGGGTATACGCCAAAGACTCCTTTGGCTGACACCAAATTGTAGTGACAGACGACGAACTGACTGGGACGAACTTCTCGCGATTGCAACAGCAGCGATTGTCTCTTGTGTCCTGAGTGTAGGCCGTCGCATATACGGAGCTGGTTGAACACTCCCATCGCTCTCAAATTTCCTAACAAAGTTCAGGAAGTTGTTCCGACAATGGAGTCGTTGTCAGGAAATGGCTTTCGAAATTAACGCTGCGTTTGAGTAATGGAATTGTATGAATGAAGAGCTACACCAGGTTAATTCTCGTGGGTAGGTCGTAGTGTTCCGTCATTGGAAACTTTCAGGCATCATCTGCTTCACAGGAAGAAATAATTAGCTACACCAATACTGCTTCCCGCCATAATGATTATAATACATCATCTATAAGTGCAACACCCTGTATATTACACAGTAAAGTCTTACTCCCTGTCTAACTTTTGAACCAATTAGTAAGTTCATTATTTACTGCAGCCTCCTGTTGCCGGTAAAGATTCTTTAAATTTCTAATATCTTCTTCATTATTAACCATTTTTTCCTAAGAACTCTGTAAGTTTATTGTGTTTTACCTTATTAAAGGCTTTTTAAAGATTAACAAAGCGAACAAACAGATTTCTTTGGACCTCTACAGCCCTTTCACACAAAATTCTCAAACCAAACACCTTCTCTAGTTCCTTTTCCCTTTCTAAATCCACTTTGGTCTTTAGATTACTCACTGTCTATTCTAAATTTTATTCTTCTTAACTTTGTTTAATAAAACTTTGTAGGCAGGACTTATTAGGCTAATTGTTCTAAACTGGGTGCACTCTAAGGCTCCGGGCATTTTAGGTGATAATGCAAATATTGATTATTTTAAATCACTGGTTCATTTCTTTAATCGTTCTGTATAATTCTCGATAATTATGCCTTCTGTCATGATCATCTATCTCCTTTCATTTTCTTTCTAGATCATTCCTTTTGCTTTTATCATATTTGTCATCCACTCACTTTTAGCCTCGTTCCTCCTATGTCCTATAAGTTTTTCCCTAGTCTCTAACATTACTTCTTTATGATTATTAAGTAGTTTTCCCTGGGTCTTGTTCATCAGAGTCACCCTTTAGCAATACTGAAAATCTATATTCGGGTTCAATTTCGCATTCTATCCCTCCCCCTGTTTTGAGTTAACCTAAATTCCCTTTGATTTTGTCCATAGTTTTTCTGAATAATTTTTGAAGTTTTTAGCCTCAATAAACTCATTACTGTGACGTGATCTGACCCATAATCTGGCCCCCTTGATTGGTCTTGGTTCGTGTTATTGAATCTTTTCTGAAATAAAATGTAATCGGATTCATTTCCGACTTGTTATTTACATTGTTCTGGGATTAAGTTAGGTTAGGTTGGGTTGGGTAAAATTTAAGTTAGCGTATGGTTAAATTAGGTTAGGATAGTTGAATTTAGTTCGATTAGGTTATGTTAGGTTAGGTTAGGTTAAACCAGAACTACAAGGTATAACTAACTTTAGACAAGTCATCATCTCCCCATTGAACCTTGGACAGGTGTGAACGTTCATCATCAGTGTTCATTAGTAACACACCTGGAGATACTGTTGTTTACTTAGTTAAGGCTCATCACAGGTTAATAATACCAGCACCATAACTGAGGACGTTAATATAGAGTTAAGAGTGAGTGTTGTTATGACCGCCATACACCAAAGACCTATCTGAGTGCCAGGTGAAGCTTGATTACCAGGTCAAGCTTAATTCCAAGGCGAAGCTTAATTCCCAGGTGAAGCATAATATCCCATCACTGTGCAGGTGCTTCCTTAATATATTAACTTAAACAAGGACTTATTGTCCACATGAACTAACTTGGTTGAACAAAATATCGTATATACTATATTGAAAGTATATACGCCTATATTTATAGGCGTATATATGATGTCATTAATGAAGTCTTTATAGTTGAGTGTTTGTCAATGTTTATATCAGGTAATGAATGTCTGGGATGGTAAGGATTAGGTGACACTTGAAGGAGTTTGATAGATTTACTTCAATCCCAAGAGTTCAATGAGGTTCAATAATAATAATGATTGAACATATATATTTGGCGGCCTTATTATTATTGTTTTTATTAGTGCTCCTGTTATTATTATTGTTCTTGGTATTGTTAATTTTTATTCATTTTTTTTTCTCGTAAGATTTCTATTACCAAAGAGTTCTGTATGTGGTCAACCTCACACTGGGTCTTGTCTATACTCTAAAGATGGTAGTGATATTTACCCTCATGGACTCTGTACACGAGTAAGAGGCCAAAAAATAGCCCCTAATTAAGCCGAGAGGTCAGGAGGTTGGCGTGAGTGAGGTGGAGTGTATACGATATCCGGCTATGTTTTCTGTATGAGGATCTGTGCACCTGAGTTAAAGTATATTTGTTGAGTTAAATGTTTGTGAGGAAGAGATGATTTATAGTCTAGCGTGACATAGATAAGATTCTCATTACCTGGCGTGTTACCTGGTGTGATACCTGGTGTCGTACCTGGTGTGATACCTGGTTTTTTACCTGGTGTAGTACCTGGCGTATTATCAGATTCATTACCTGCCTTAGTCCGTATACTAAAGAGGTTGATAATGACCATAGTTGGACCGTAGTTAAGATTTACTGCCATGCCTTACATAAAACCACTATAGCTTATGTTAGTTAGTTTATGTTTAATGGTTGTTCACGTGTGTTTGAGAATGTTTAAGGTTAGTTAGAGGCGTTCAGTACACCATAGAGAGCAAATGATTTACTGTACTTGAGGAGTTGTGTTTACATATACCTGAGTACTGGAACAGGTAATTACCCACAAGGTACTGACTGATCTACACCTCATCTCTACCTGATAAACTATGATCATATTTATAATGTTTCCAGTACCTCGAAAAAATCCACGTGTTCTGTTTTTTCAATGTTGGTAAATTTTAAGTCGAAGGAAATTAGAGTTGTATATCATATTCTACCTGAATCTTGTAGCCCACGACACAATTAACCTGCTGTGTTCTGTAGCAGTCTTGGGAGAGGTAGGTTAGGTTACGTTAGGTTAGGTTAGGTTAGGTTAGGTTTGGTTTGGTTAGGTTAGATTAGGTTAGGTTAGGTTAGTATCGATTCTTAAGGCTACTCTTTCCCTCTGAGTAAAAGATAAAGGAGAAATGAGATGTGTTGGTGGCCATGCAGGTGTAATTGATGTAATTGATGTTATAATTACGTGTCCTGGATAAGAGGAGGAAATACTGACGAAACGGGGTGTATTGATCCTAGAGAAGTATACACGAGAAATATACTTCACATACACTCAGCTGGGATAGAGTGTACATATAGAGCCATGGTGTAGTGAAGATAACCAACACTTAGCTTCAGTAGGGACGTGTGTGTGTGTGTGTTTGCCTCTCCACCATATCATCACCTTGATTCGTATACTGTCAACACCTACACCTTCGTCTCTTTACCGTTTTCATTTTTTTGGAGTGTTATGTATATTTATAGAAATACCTTATAGAAATACCTTATAGAAATATCTTATAGAAATATCTTATAGAAATATCTTATGGAAATACCTTATAGAAATACCTTATAGAAATATCTTATAGAAATATCTTATAGATATACTTATAGAAATACCTCTTGTGTAGGTATATATGAGAGATGGTTGTGATGGTATTAATTGCACTGCCCTGCATAGTTTTTGAGGTTTATGTATTATTAAGCTTTTCTGGGTGTATCTTGCATGCTGATCTCAAAAATGTTATCCATTTTGCTCAATCTGGTCAGAATTTTGTGCTATAGCATTTTAAGCGGAGATTCAGGTAAAATATTGGCATTTTTCGCTCAAAATGGGGTCCTCATATTCGTTCATTAAAAATATCATCCGAGACATTGGCAAGCCTCACAGAAAAGATTTCGGTCAGTTTCAATGCCCTTACGATGCATTTAAATACACCCACGTGCTCGCTGGCCATTTAAATGTCCGCCGTGACGCAAAGGAAAAGAGTATATGCCCGTGTTTTTTTACATATATTTTTTCACAATTCAATTTCTTTTTCATCTGGTGGTACATGGCATGTACTAGCAACCACCCTGATGTGCCTCTAAAGTCTAGACCCTCAGTCAGTGTCTCTCGAGACTTCAAGAAAGTGGTAGTGTGTGCGTCTCTCTCTCTCTCTCTTACACACACACACACACACACACGCATATTTCTAATCATATACACACCTGTTTTTTTTTCTTACAGAGTTGTACATTTAATAATGAATCGGAAGTGCAAGAACGACCAGAACAGGTTTTGCTATGTGTGTGGTTGTGTAACAATGACAGACCGACAGTGCACCATTACTCCCTAGTGAAAAACTTATATCATGCATACTTTGGAATGAAACTTGGAGACCAAGATAAAGCTTTTGCCCCTCACATGTGCTGCAAAACATGTGTTGAAAATCTGCGGCGCTGGAGCAACAAGAAGATTCAACGTCTACCATTTGGCATTCCTATGGTATGGAGGGAAGGCAGAGATCATACCACTGACTCTTACTTCTGCATGACAAACCTTCAGGGTGAGTTATACTAATACATCAATACTAATATATCAAATGCAGTATGTTATGCATTCTTAAATATATCTGTAAGTTAATATGTTATGCTTTGTTGATACTAAGTCTTTCGTTCACATTTCAGGTATAAACAGGAAGAACAAACATCATGTTAAGTATCCAGATGTACCCTCAGCCATCAAACCAGTTCCTCACGGACCAGGAATACCAATTCCAACTCCACCAGAAAACTATAGGGAGATGATACTCGATGACGATCATGATATCGATGAAGACATAGAAGAGACTGACGCTTCTAGTACATACTTGCCCACAGCTTCTGCAAAAGAGCCCATACCCTTCAGTCAAGCTGAGTTGAATGATTTAACAAGAGACTTGTGCTTGTCTAAGGAGTCAGCTCAAGTACTAGGATCGCGGCTTTGCGAACACAATGTCTTAGCACCAGGCTTTCAATTTTCTGAAAGAAAAATTTCCAAAAGTCAGTGAGGCAAAGCTGAATGCAGGAATTTTTGATGTCCCTCAGATCAGAGAGCTTTTCAAAGATCCCAAGTTTGATTGCAGCATGGATGTAAATGAGAAGAAAGCCTGGCATGCCTTTAAGTCTATTGTCTCCAATTTTCTTGGCAACTACAGAAGTCCAGAGTATGGACGAGTTGTTGAGGACCTACTTCTGAGCTACAAAGTTCTTGGTGCACGCATGTCCATCAAGATGCACTTCCTCAGCTCCCACTTGGACTACTTTCCAGAGAACTGTGGTGATGTGAGTGAGGAACAAGGAGAACGCTTCCATCAAGATATCCGTGTAATGGAGGAGCGGTACCAGGGTCGCTGGGATATCAACATGCTCGCCGACTACTGTTGGTGTCTGAAACAGGACGCCCCAGACACCAACCACCAAAGAAATTCTCTGCGACAGCCATTTATGCATGTCTAACTGTAAAGGCATCTATGTAGTTGACATATTTTGGTCCTATGTGTTGTGGTTACATTTCTTATGATATATTTTGCATAAAAATTTTGACATCATATTTAAGAATTTCGATTTTTTCCTAATTCCCAAAGCATAAAAATTTGACCTAATTGGGCAAAATTAATGGCATTTTTGGAATCAGCACGTAAAATACATAAAGAATCAGCTAAGAAACCCGGCACCTCATGAATTGTTTTTTCAAATGCAGCCCAGTGTTGTTTATAAAGACAAGATCAGTATAACCCAAACACGCTGATACTCTTGACTGTGTTGTGGTCTTATAGAGAGTCTTATAGAGTCTTAGAGAGTCTTACCAATACTAAAATGACGGTAGAACGTGTCTTGTGTCTCAGTTCCTCATCTCCTGGAGCTGTTGGCCTTAAGTGATACATAGTTTTAGTGATAGAGGAGGTCAGAAGCCGCCATTTTGTTAACATCCCGGGTCACAATATGGCCGGTCGACCACAGTGCCACAGCATCTAGGAAGGCGGCGGCACTCATGGCACTCGATACCCTTGTTTAGCGAGTTAATACTTATACACAGACTGACAGCTAACCCTTCAATGCTTTCCCTCGGGTCGTGTATTGAGCTGAGTCGTATATGGGGGGAAGGGGTAATCTTGGTCCTATACATCTCACATGGTCGTATCTAGAATGTCATGAGTCTATCGTTCTATCCCTGAAGTTACCTGAATGTGCCAACTCTCCTGGTCAAGATTACAGGTAGATAACGCCTGCCGGATATACCTGAGTTTTAGATAATTACTGTATTTAATAATCCCTGGGTCGATTTAGCCATAGACTCCTTCAGAACTCATTAATTTTGATTTTTTTACCCGGAAATTAATAATACTCAAGTTTTTTATAAGGCTTCTGTTGTTGAGGTGTTTCTTCCGGCTTACTCTAGTGGGCATCATGCTGCCTCCACTGTTAGAAATTATCATCATTTATTATTTAACATCTGTAAACATTTTAAAACATAATATTCACCAGCGTCGTCTTGTGTTTTGTGACTGATTATGTGGCGATGAGACTTTTGGAGTATTTATGTATTATGGCTGCTACAAGATTTAAGGCATTATGGCTGTTACAAGACTTAGGACATGAGTGATTTCCGTGTAGTGAAGACCTGTGAGGGAAGGAGGGAGGTGTAGTGTCTGCTGTAGAGGCGGAAATACCTGATTGAAAATAAATGGAGAAATTTAATTTTTTGTCTGATTTTTGTGTCAGTTCTTCCAGTTATTATTAAAGAAGAGTTTAGTCAGAACAGCCTTAATTTTTTCTTAAGATAGTCATAATAAGTGTGTGTCTGTCTACCTGTCTGTCTCTGTCTGTAGATTTTTTGTATTTACTCGCGGAAAAATATTAATGATAGTCACGCCTAATACTCCAGTACTGATGAAAGAAAAGTCGCTAGGCACCATTGTTTGTTTTGGTAATATTATGTGAGGATATTACCAAGATATTTCCAATTGTTGTTTGTGTATGTTAGTTAGCTCTCCAGTCAGTCATTGGTGTAAAGTGAGAGGGATCTTATTGTCCATCAGAGAAGATAATTAGAATGTTGAAGGAAGGAAGGAAGGAAGGAAGGAAGGAAGGAAGGGAAGGAAATAAGGAAAGGAAGGACATAAGGAAGGAAAGAAATAAGGAAAGGAAGGAAATAAGGAAAGGAAATGGCTGTTGAAGGTGAGATCACAGGTGTCATGTTCATCTCTTGAAAGTGACGGTCATTTTCCTCCAGATTGTGTATATTGTCCTCGTGTTTTCCTGCTGAAACGTGATTGTTATTGAAGTTTTTGGTGATGTGAGGTTGTTTACATTACCACCACACACAAGTTCTTCTGTAGTGTGTGTGTGTGTGTGTGTGTGTGTGTGTGTACGCCATATTCTATCCTTGGTGAATATATGTCAACACATCTTCTCCGTCTGTTCACTGTTTGTTTTACTGTTTGTTCATTGTTTACATTTTTACTCTTTCGTTATGTGATTCAGGAAATGTCATATTTTTCACACCAATAACTAACACATGGGAGGGAATAAAGATCGTCAAGGTTGACTATTTGGTGAAGCTATAGCCACGGCTAAAGGTGTATCTCCTTAATCAAGCAGCCAAGGTAATGTTTAGGTTTTCCTGCAGGTGATCTTAGCCAACACCTGGATGAATTAATTGATTTTGACTTACAGGGGCTAGTTTATTGTGCACCCCATACTCATCCTGTGAGCGGTAGCGCAAAATGATTACAGGAGTAGAGTTTACAAAGGGTCAGTATAACTAACCCCCGTGGTCAGGATATTATGGCACTGACTGTTACACAGTCTTTCAAATAGATTCTTTGTTTAGTTCTGTACATATAGGGTAACTTATTCACAACTGCCTGAGTACAGGAGTCTGAGGCATATGTCTGGCCGCACACTTTGTTATTCACATTTGCATGAGAGTTTTTCAAGTTCAGAACAGTGGATATAATCTTAATATGTCGGCTATCTTGCCATTGGAGATGAAGAGTTGTACCATTTCACACACACTGTGCTTGGACCTGTCCCTAAAAGGTTCTATCTTCACACATAAGAACATAAGAACATAAGAATGGAGGAAACTGCAGCGGGCCTATTGGCCCATACTGGGCAGTCCCGTTTACACCCAACCCCTATTGCTCATATAAGCATCCAACCTGTTTGAAGCTATTCACCTTATTCGAGTTAATGATGATATTTGGTAACTTGTTCCATTCATCCACTACTCTGTTTCCAAACCAGTGTTTACCTATTTCATGCTTCAATCTAAATTTGTCCAACTTAAAACCATTGTTACGAGTTCGCTCCTGGTTGGATAGTTTGAGTACCGTTGTAATGTCCCCTTTATTTAGCCCTGACTTCCACTTATACACCTCTATCAGGTCGCCCCTCGCTCTACGTCTCTCGAGGGAGTGCATATTAAGATGCTTTAACCTGTCTCTATACTCAAGGTTCCTAGTGCCCGGGATTAATCTTGTCATTCTCCTCTGAAATCTTTCCAATGATTCTATATCCATTCTGAAATACGGTGACCAGAACTGAACTGCGTAATTCAGGTGTGGTCTCACAAGAGCAAGATACAGTTTTAGGATGACCTCGCTAGTCTTGTAACTATCACTCCTTTGTATGAACCCAAGTACTTTATTAGCCTTGTTTCGAGCGAAAACACATTGTTTACTTGGCTTAAGGTTCCTACTTATCATTACTCCTAAATCTCTCTCGCAGTCGGATTTCTCTATGGCATCGTTGTTCATCTGGTATCTGGTTTCCCTGTTTACATCTCCTATACTGAGTACTTTACATTTGTCGACGTTGAATTTCATCTGCCATTTTTCAGACCATTCGAAAAATTTGTTTAGATCTTCCTGTAGTTTTGCTGAGTCATCGTCAGATTTAATAACACTTATGTTGCTGTCTATGCCGATATCTATGTCGTTTATGTATATAATAAATAATAATGGTCCAAGTACTGAGCCTTGGGGAACTCAACTTCTGACGTTGTTCCAATGGGACTTAGTGCCGTTAATGCTCACTCGGTGTTTCCTGTCCTGTAACCACGCCCTAATCCATTTAAGGATGTTACCTTCGATGCCATGAGCTTCTACCTTTCTAGTTAATCTTTCGTGGGGGACTCTGTCGAAGGCTTTGCTAAATTCGAGATATACCACATCATAATTGTGCCCCTCGTCCACCGATTCGAAAACTGATGAAAAGAATGTTAATAGATTAGTTAGACAAGAACGTCCGCTTGTGAAGCCATGCTGGGAATCATTGATCAATCGGTGCTTCTCCAGGTGATTTCGAATAGAGTTTGAAATGATTGCTTCCAGTAATTTGCCTACTATTGATGTTAGACTGATTGGGCTGTAGTTAGAGGATAGTGATCTATCCCCCTTCTTGAAAATCGGTATTACATTCGCTATCCTCCAGTATTCTGGTACTACACCTGTTTTTAAGGACATGTTAAACAACTTTGCTAAGGGCATACTAAGCTCTTCCTTACATTCCTTTAATACTCCAGCAAATATCTCATCGGAACCAGGTGACTTATTAGGTTTTAGTTTGTCTATTTGCTTACTAACACAGTCGAAGACGTAGTGTTCAAGTGTGTGGTCATATGTCTGGCCACACACTTTACATTTAGTCTTGCTCACATCTGCCTGAGGAACATACTGCCAGAGGTACCTATATCCTATCCTTAGTCTAGCAGTGACAACATCTTGTAATCTAGTGATCTTGTTACTTGCTCCATTATACATGTTTTACTTAATACATCTCATCATGGTAAACAATGGATCGACTAGTGCCTGTTTGCACTTGTCTGCTTGCGTCAAATTCATCAATAAGTTCCTTCCTAATTACAGTTTTAAGGGATCTTTTTGACACTCAGGTTGTATTCAACAGTGTCTTTGTTAGACGCGAGTTTGGCGAGGGCATCAACTCTGTCATGTTCTTGGAAGCCTATGTGAGAGGGGATCCACAACAGTTTGACCTTGACACCCCGGTCAATAAGGTACGCAAATTTGTGTCTGGCTTCAGAGACAAGCTCGTGACAACTTGAGTTGAGGGTGTCAAGGGCAAGTAGTGAGTATAGAGAATCAGTGATGATGAGACTGTCAGTGACAGTGGTTTCAATTAATTTGATAGTTGGGAGTATGGCAACTAATTCAGTTTGTAGAGAGGATGCCCAGTTGTTAACTCTAATTCCTTTCTCAATTATATTACCGTCAGGTTGAGTCACAACAATAGCACTTCCAGCCCTCCCACAGGCGGTGTTAAGAGATCCATCAGTGTAGATGGTATGTGTGATATTATCATCAATCTGTAGAGTGTGTATGTGTTCAAGAGCTCTCACTTTGGCAGTGTTGGAGATAAATACTTTGTATAATTAATCTTTTAGGCGGATATGTCGGTATTGTGATATCGATGGGAACTGTCCGCCAGGGTAGCAGGAAGCGCTGTTGTGTCTCAACTTTGTACAGGTGGTCTAGTCCAAACATCTTGCCTAACTGCACAATTTGTCCAGTACAATACGACACATAATTACGATCACTATATAAAATTCGTAAAAAATTATTAGTCATCAATGAACATAAGAGCATAACAATTATTGGAAAGTTGTGAGGTCGGTACTGTTGAGGGGATGACGTGTGGGCGGGTGGGTGGGGGGACAGTAACTAACTTGGTCTAAAAAGTCTGCCACAATGTGTATCAAATTGCCTCGGAAATGTGTGAAAAGAGCCAGTGGTCGCTATTGCCTGTACTAGTACGACGACAAACTATATGTGCTTCATTACTTGTGGAAATATACCTATAATGCCGTGATATATTGTGCTAGTCAAATATTGCCAATTATCGACCAATTTAACATACTTTCGGTTTTATTTCTATAGTTGTTGACGGTATTTACGAAGTATGATATTTTCTGTGATTTTTGTTTCTGTTCCCCACATCGACAAGTATCAGCTTAGCGCCCTTCATTCCTCTATCTTTATAAGCCCTTACAGTATTATCTGGCAGCCGAAGGTTCAAATGGGTCACGGAGTACCGGACGCCCCCCCCCCCCCCCACCCAGGTGTACAAGGTGATTAGTGCCCTTCAGGTAAGATGGTCACTTCTTGGCGGGTGAGAAGTAACCACCAGGTAATCTTATTTCCCACGCGACCCGCCCACCATAGAGAAGGCCATTGATTATTGGAAAAGGGTAGGAATGTACGGGGAGGTCAAAAGGTCAGAGGTCATATGTGTTGATGAGATAAGGTTAACGAGAGACAGGGTAAACTGTTAGAGGGTAAAATGAAACAACAATAATTTCTAGGGTTTTGTTCTGTACTTTTATACAGAAGGTTGAGAGACAGGCCAGTCTAGGATTAATTAATGAGACCCACAGGTAAATAAACGAGATACATACATCCATCCATCCATCCATACATACATACATACATACATACATACATACATACATATTTCCATACATACATACCTGCCATCCTGTATTCCATCATACATTACCTCCACCTCTCCCACTATTACCAATTAAACCGGAGCTGTCATTTGCTCTCCACCAGAATTGTTTATGGTAATAATGACTCACTAATTACTGTTGACCTATACCTATTGGAGCTATGCAAAAATATAACTCTTTCACCGAGTTTATTCACCACCTAGGGTCTCTCTCTCTGAGAGAGAGAGAGAGAGAGAAGAGAGAGAGAGAGAGAGAGAGAGAGAGAGAGAGAGAGAGAGAGAGAGAGAATTGTAAATCAATAGTAACCACACACACACACACACACATAGTATTTTTATGTACCGGTATATGTGTGTGTGTGTGTGTGTGTGTGTGTGTGTGTGTGGCCCCCAAACAAGATAATATGTAGACGTCGTTAATTTCGTGTGTCTGAGGCTATATATTTAGACACACACGTACACATATAGTAGACCCCCCTACCCCCCGCCGACCCCGAACCCCCCGCCGACCTCCACCCCCCGCCGACCTCCCCCCCCCCCGCCGACCCCCCCGCCGACTCCCACGCCCGAGCCGACCCCCAATCCCCCGCCGACCCCCACCCCCCCGCCGACCCCCACCCCCCGCCGACCCCCACCCCCCCGCCGACCCCCACCCCCCCGCCGACCTCCACCTCCCCGCCGACCCCCACCCCCCCGCCGACCCCCACCTTCCCCGCCGACCCCCACCCCGCGCCGACCCCCAACCCCGCGCCGACCCCCACCCCCCCGCCGACCCCCACCCCCCCGCCGATCCCCACCCCCCCCGTTGACCTCCACCCCCCCGCCGACCTCCACCCCCTGGAGGTGGTGGTCGTGGTAGTGGTGATGGGTGTTGGTCCTAGTGGTGATGGGTGGTCGTGGTACTGATGATGGGTGGTGGTCGTAGTGGTGATGGGGGGTGGTCGTAGTGGTGATGGGTGGTCGTGGTAGTGGTGATGGGTGGTGGTGCTGGTGGTAGTGGTGGTGATGGACTGGTGATGATGAGTGTGTAGAGCATTTGTGACCAATGCCAAGGCAATAAACAAGTGCAAACAAAAAAAGTCCAAAAAACAAAAACAAAAAAAGTCCAAAATCAAAAAAAGGCCGAATAAAAAAGCCAAGACCCAAACAATACCCACTGGAGACCTAAATCATCCAATAAACAGACCGTGGAGGAGAGACCCACAGGTGGATACAAGGAGCAACAAGTGAAAACAAACAAAGAACAAAAACAAACAATAGTGACAAGAAGAGAGAGAGAGAAGCTATACACAAAATTACCTTACCTAAACCAAACCTAAACCTAACCTAAACCTAACCTTAACCTAACCTAAACCAAACCTAATCCTAACCTAAACCTAACCTAAACCTAACCTAAACCAAACCTAAACCTAACCTAAACCTAACCTAAACCTAAACTAAACCTAACCTAAACCTAAACCTAACCTAACCTAACCTAACCTAACCTAACCTAACCTAAACCTAACCAAACCTAACCTAGGAGTTATGTTAAGTGGTATTGTGTGTGTCTAGTGTTTTGTTATGTTAATTTATCATCTTTTAGTGTGTGTAATTACCTCACCTGTATATACCTGAACAGCAACTTCCTAAAGACGTAATACACAACACAAGACGTGGATTCAGTCAGTCAGTCAGTCGGCAGTCGTCATTCAGTCAGTCGTCAGTCAGCCAGCCAGTCGTCACTCAATTAGTCAGTCGTCAGTCAGTCAGTCACAGCCGCCCACGTGATGGCGTGAAGGAGTAAACCACATAACTACCAACACTCTCCTTAACAACCAATTCGTACTCGTAATTCAACACTTTAAACCTAACTATGAAACTTAAGATTTCCTCTTCTCGTATAGCTTATAATTTAACATTTTTTTTACATTCTTTAAATTTTCTTTAATATTAACACGAAGGCTAATTCTTCCATAAAGGGTGTACAGGTAACTAGCATTTTAGCATATAACACTATAACATTTGATCAGGTTGGTCTAGTGTACAGGTAGTCGAGGTTAGGTCAGGTTAGGTCAGGTCAGGTTAGCGTTAGGTTAGATTAGGTCAGGTTAGGTCAAGTCAGGTTAGCGTTAGGTTAGGTCAGGTCAGATCAGGTTAGCGTTTGGTTAGGTCAGGTTAGCCTTAGGTTAGGATAGGTCAGGTTAGGTCAGGTTAGCGTTAGGTTAGCGTTAGGTTAGGTCAGGTTAGGTCAGGTTAGCGTCAGGTTAGGTCAGGTTAGGTCAGGTCAGGTTAGCGTTAGGTTAGGTCAGGTTAGCGTTAGGTTAGCGTTAGGTTAGGTCAGGTTAGGTCAGGTTAGCGTTAGGTTAGGTTAGCGTTAGGTTAGGTCAGGTTAGGTCAGGTTAGCGATAGGTTAGGTCAGGTTTGCGTTAGGTTAGGTCAGGTTACGTCAGGTCAGGTTAGCGTTAGGTTAGGTCAGGTTAGCGTTAGGTTAGGGGCATTTTAATTTATACATCACCTGAGTTCCTTCATTGCCAGCGGGTCATTATACAACTAACCTGTGAATGAAGAAAATACACATTAGTACTGGTGGGAGAAGAGTGAGAGAGAGAGAGAGAGAGAGATTTCATGAATATACACATTATAGTTTAGTTCATCATCACTGTAGTTACCATATTCCTGTGTGTGTGTTTGTGTGTGTGTGTGTGTGTGTGTGTGTGTGTGTGTGAGTTATTACAGAAGACAAGTACAGTCACATAACACTGTAATCACCCAGTCAGCCAGCACTAGGGGGGGGGGGGGTGTCATTACAGCATCATCACTAATGCCTAATCCTAATGACGTCATCTGTTGTTACAATGACTCACCATTAGCACACCAGACGCGGCATTACCAACACATAGGATGTACAGTACATTAACAGAGAAGACTCGTACAGTACATCAACACACAAGACACTTACATAAACACACACACACACATATATACACTGCGCATAATCTTCTTCACTTGTCATCCTCCCAACATGGCAACCTCTCCCCCCCCCACCCCCACTCCTCTCCCCTCCCCTCTTCCCCACTCATACCTCCCCCACTCTCCCCACGCCCCTATGTCAAGGTCGGGGCGTGTGGGCGGGTGTGGGTGGCTGCTGAGGTGAAACAAACACACACACACACGTAATGAGTTGCCATGACTACAAACACTGCGCATATCTTCAACTCTGTAAACAACAACCTGTAAACATGATCTTTATTTAACATCATACATAACTGTAAACAAGATCATTTACATCCATCTAAAGCCAGGTAAACAAAGCACAGTATTTCAATATGTAAACCAAACAACAATATTTACTAAACCAACTGTATGTGTGTGTATATTAGTCCCGTGTTACGTTAAGGAGTTGAAAGGTGTATCGTCGAGTAGTCTGGAATCTAAAACCGACAATATATGCTCCCACTACACTACACATGGTACACTATCTACACTACACTACACATGGTACACTATCTACACTACACTACACATGGTACACTATCTGCACTACACTACACATGGTACACTATGTACACTACACTACACATGGTACACTATCTACACTACACATGGTACACTACACTACACTACACTACACATGATACACTATGTACACTACACTACACATGATACACTATGTACACTACACTACACAAGATACACTATGTACACTACACATATTACACTATGTACACTACACTACACATGATACACTATGTACACTACACATGATATACTATGTACACTACACTACACATGATACACTATGTACACTACACATATTACACTATGTACACTACAATACACATGATACACTATGTACACTACACTACACATGATACACTCTGTACACTACACATGATACGCAATGTATACTACATATGATACACTATGTACACTAATCATGATACACTATCTACACTACACTACACATGATACACTATGTGCACTACACTACACATGGTGCACTATCTGCACTTCACTACACATGGTACACTATCTATACTACACTACACATGGTACACTGTCTACACTACACTACACATGGTACATAATCTACACTACACATGGTACACTATCTACACTACACATGGTACACTATCTACACTACACTACACATAGTACACTATCTACACTACTCATGGTACACTATCTACACTACACTACACTACACATGGTACACTATCTGCACTACACTACACATGGTACACTATCTATACTACACTACACATGGTACACTATGTACACTACACTACACATGGTACACAATCTACACTACACATGGTACACAATCTACACTACACAAGGTACACTATCTACACTACACTACACATGATACACTATCTACACTACACTACACATGGTACACTATCTACACTGCACTACACATGGTACACTATCAACACTACACTACATATGGTACACTATCTACACTACACTACACATGGTACACTATCAACACTACACATGGTACACTACCTGCACTACAGTACATATGGTCCACTATCTACACTACACACAATACATTATACACTATAATGTATGCACTATACACTGTGTGCACTACACTCAATGAACTCCATAAAGGTACCATAGGTGGATAGGAATCCAACCTAACTAACTTAGTGGCCCACCCATTATAACATGTAGTAGAAGGGCAGAACATAACATTTGTTATGCAGTGTGAAAATCACCATGAATTACAAAGAGAACCACGATGTCCTCGAGGAGAACCACGATGTCCCGGAGGAAAACCACGATGTCCCCAAGGAAAACTACGATATTCACGAAGAGAACCATAGTGTCTCCGAGGAGAACCACGATGTCCCCAAGGAAAACCACGATGTCCCGGAAGAGAACCATGATGTCCCCGAAGAAAACCACGATGTCCTCGAGAAAAACCACGATGTCCCCGAGAAAAACCACGATGTCTCCGAGGAGAACCACGATGTCCCCGAAGAGAACCATGATGTCCCCGAAGAAAACCACGATGTCCTCGAGAAAGACCACGATGTCCCCGAGGAAAACCACGATGTCCCCGTGAAAAACCACGATGTCTCCGAGGAAAACCACGATGTCCTCGAGAAAAACCACGATGTCCCCGAGGAAAACAACGATGTCCTCGAGAAAAACCACGATGTCCCCGAGAAAAACCACGATGTCTCCGAGGAGAACCACGATGTCCCCGAGGAAAACCACGATGTCCCCGAGGAAAACCACGATGTCCCCGAAGAGAACCATGATGTCCCCGTTGGGGGTGAGGTAACGGGTGAGGATGATGAAGTTGTGATTAAACGCCTCAATTCATCCGCTACTCACAGCGAAATCCTCTTGAAAATCGCTGGACTTACCAAGCTCGACATGCTCATAGACCACGGGGTTGAAGTAAATTATGTAAACAGAAAAATTTGTCTAAGGGGCAAGAAAAGTGACGTCGTCTCCTGTTTCCAAGTTTACAAAACTTATCTCGCCAAATTACGCGCGAAAGAATTGTGAACACCGCAAAATATTTTTCTCCTTTTTTATAAATAATATTCATAATAATAATACTTACAATAATAATAGCAATAGGATCAGTTTTTATCACTCGTTATTACCTGCTCTCTCATAACAAGAATAATAACATTGATCGTAATGACCATTTTCGCAGACTTATGGTCGCTAGCCTAACCGTACATACCTACCCTACCTAACTACCTATTAGATGTCATTGGCCGACATCTCATGCTTCCTCTCCCCATTTCATTAGTTCTTTTTGCTACTTCCCTCTGTGTGTGTATGAAGCCAATGCATGATGGACAGGCCACTAAGGCGAAACCCAACAAGCTGGGTTACTTGCAGTCCATTCCAACTGTTTCTCTCCCAAGTTTTTGTACCACTGGATCAGGAAAAGGGGGAGCCCGGACATACGGCCTAGAAAACAGTGTGTTAATGTTCGAAATAAGGCAAACAGAATATTAGGTTTTATATCTAGAAGTGTAAGTAATAAGAGTGCAGAGGTCTTATTGCAACTATATCTTGCGCTAGTCACGCCGCACCTCGATTATGCCGTTCAGTTCTGGTGCCCTTATTATAGAATGGATATCATTTCACTGGAGTTGGTGCAGCGAAGAATGACGAAAATGATTCCGGGACTTAAAACCTTCCATATCAGGATAGGTTAAAGAAACTTAACTTACATTCCGTAGACGAAGAGTGCGGGGAGATATGATAGAAGTATTTAAGTGGGTGAAAGGAATCAATAAAGGCGATATAGATAAAGTTCTTATAATATCCGAGCAGGATAGGACTCGTAGCAACGGATTTAAGTTGGATAAGTTTAGGTTTAGGAGGGAGATAGGAAGGAACTGGTTCACAAATAAGGTGGTGGACGAGTGGCACAAGCTTAGCAACTTTGTAGTAAGTTCTGGAACGCTGGAAAGTTTTAAAAGGAGGCTGGATAGATTCATGGTTGATAGAGAGTGGTAGTAACTCTCGACAGGAGCTGCCATGCACAGGCCAACCAGCCTATTGCAGACTCCTTATGTTCTTATCTGAGTCGTTTAGGATTTTTATGGGGGTCACTTGCCGTTTGTGGTGTCAATTAAATAGTTGCAACTGTTTGGTGATCCATGTGATGTTAAGGCAACCATTTCATTCTCCAGTTTATGAGCTCAACACAGAACACGACACTTTGCACCTCCCCACGTGAAGACATGAGGAGGTTCCCGGCAGCCAGAAGGGTCCTTGTCCTCCCTGCTCAGGATTCATAGCTCTCGCTCTCTCTCTCCTCTCATTCATTCCCAGGTGTCTCTTGACCTTGTGTGTTGACCTGTGACCTCCCTTCCAATTATGCAGATGTGTGGAGTAGTTAGTAGAGGATGGGAATATACTACCCGTCCCCCAAGCTCGCCGCCCCTAAGTCAGCCTAGCACAAGCATCACTTCGCCTTGGCAAACACACCTCTCTCTCTCTCTCTCTCTCTCTCTCTCTCTCTCTCTCTCTCTCTCTCTCTCTCCGCGTGACTGTGCTTGAGAGACAGACCTATATACTTCACCCTCTGTATCTTCTACATAAGGTCCAGTCTTAACTTAATCTTGTAGTTGGTTAGGGTAGGTTAAGTTAGGTTAGGTTAGGTTAGGTTATGACAGGTTAGGTTAGGTTAGGGTAGCTTATGTTAGGTTATGACAGGTTAGGTTAGGTTAGGTTATGACAGGTTAGGTTAGGTTAGGTTAGGTTAGGTTATGACAGGTTAGGTTAGGTTAGGTTAGGTTAGGTTATGACAGGTTGGGTTAGGTTGGGTTAGGTTAGGTTAGGTTATGACAGGTTAGGTTAGTTTAATAGAGATTATTTTACAATTTAATCTAGATTGATTTAACGTCTTATAGGTGATTAACTGATTGGATTTAAGTCCCAATAAGCAGCACCTAACCTAACCTAACCTAACCTAACCTAACCTAACCTAACCTAACCTAACGTGTAGAGATGGAATACATAATACGAGTTTGATAAAGAGGAAATAAAGATAATGAATAATTATTCATTATCTTTATTTCCTCTTACATTATAATGTAAGTGAGAGAAGCTGATAAATGAAAGTGTAATGAACTGAGGTTGAGTGTGTGGATATAGATAAAGTTCTTATAATATCCGAGCAGGATAGGACTCGAAGCAACGGATTTAAGTTGGATAAGTTTAGGTTTAGGAGGGAGATAGGAAGGAACTGGTTCACAAATATGGTGGTGGACGAGTGGAACAAGCTTAGCAACTTTGTAGTAAGTGCGGGAACGCTGGAAATTTTCAAAAGGAGGCTGGATAGATTCATGGATGATAGAGAGTGGTAGTAACTCTCGACAGGAGCTGCCATGCACAGGCCAACCGGCCTATTGCAGACTCCTTATTTTCTTATGTTCTTATGTTCTTATGTTCTAAAGGTGTACATAATAAAAGGTGTACACAGTAAAGGTGTACATAATAAAAGGTGTACACAGTAAAGGTGTACATAATAAAAGGTGTACACAGTAAAGGTGTACATAATAAAAGGTGTACACAGTAAAGGTGTACATAATGAAAGGTGTACAGTGTACACAGTAAAGGTGTACATAATAAAAGGTGTACACAGTAAAGATGTACACAGTAAAGGTGTACATAATAGGAGACAGACATAATTGGGTGATAAAACGGTGGCGAAAAGAACACTACTAAAGAGAGTTAAGTGTAAGTTTTAAGTGACTTAACTGGTTTCACACACACACACACACACACACACACATACACACTGGACACTTACAAGCGACTCTCGACAGGAGCTGCCATGCACAGGCCAACCGGCCTATTGCAGACTCCTTATGTTCTTATACATTCACATCTGTAATAATACGTAACACACATATGACGTCAGGGTAGAATAAGCTCTTTCCGGAGCCCCTGTGTCAGCTGGTGTGTGTGTGTGTGTGTGTGTGTGTGTGTGTGGTAACCTAACTTAATTAACTCACCGAGGCAGCGTTAAGGTCTAATCTTCAGGTGATCAATTAACATCTCTCTTAACTGATGTTTCTGTTAACCAAAATTTAACCCAACTACGTCAATCTGCAGCGAGGTGTAACGTAACTGAACTAATTATGACAGTGCAATTATTTTACATTTGTCATAACTAACATGACATTTGGCTAACTGCACAATTTGTCCAGTACAATACGACACATAATTACGATCACTATATAAAATTCGTAAAAAATTATTAGTCATCAATGAACATAAGAGCATAACAATTATTGGAAAGTTGTGAGGTCGGTACTGTTGAGGGGATGACGTGTGGGCGGGTGGCGGGTGGGTGGGGGGACAGTAATTAACTTGGTCTAAAAAGTCTGCCACAATGTGTATCAAATTGCCGCGGAAATGTGTGAAAAGACCCAGTGGTCGCTATTGCCTGTACTAGTACGACGACAAACTATATGTGCTTCATTACTTGTGGAAATATACCTATAATGCCGTGATATATTGTGCTAGTCAAATATTGCCAATTATCGACCAATTTAACATACATTCGGTTTTATTACTATAGTTGTTGACGGTATTTACGAAGTATGATATTTTCTGTGATTTTTGTTTCTGTTCCCCACATCGACACGTATCAGCTTAGCGCCCTTCATTCCTCTATCTTTATAAGCCCTTACAGTATTATCTGGCAGCCGAAGGTTCTAATGGGTCACGGAGTACCGGACGCCCCACCCCCCCTCCCCCACCCAGGTGTACAAGGTGATTAGTGCCCTTCAGGTAAGATGGTCACTTCTTGGCGGGTGAGAAGTAACCACCAGGTAATCTTATTTCCCACGCGACCCGCACACCGTAGAGAAGGCCATTGATTATTGGAAAAGGGTAGGAATGTACGGGGAGGTCAAAAGGTCAGAGGTCATATGTGTTGATGAGATAAGGTTAACGAGAGACAGGGTAAACTGTTAGAGGGTAAAATGAAACAACAATAATTTCTAGGGTTTTGTTCTGTACTTTTATACAGAAGGTTGAGAGACAGGCCAGTCTAGGATTAATTAATGAGACCCACAGGTAAATAAACGAGATACATACATCCATCCATCCATCCATACATACATACATACATACATACATACATATTTCCATACATACATACCTGCCATCCTGTATTCCATCATACATTACCTCCACCTCTCCCACTATTACCAATTAAACCGGAGCTGTCATTTGCTCTCCACCAGAATTGTTTATGGTAATAATGACTCACTAATTACTGTTGACCTATACCTATTGGAGCTATGCAAAAATATAACTCTTTCACCGAGTTTATTCACCACCTAGGGTCTCTCTCTCTGAGAGAGAGAGACAGAGAAAGAGAGAGAGAGAGAGAAGGAGAGAGAGAGAGAGAGAGAATTGTAAATCAATAGTAACCACACACACACACTCACAGAATATTTATGTACCGGTACATGTGTGCGTGTGTGTGTGTGTGAGTGGGTGTGTGTGTGTGTGTGTGTGTGTGTGTGTGTGTGTGTGTGTGTGTGTGGCCCCCAAACAAGATAATATGTAGACGTCGTTAATTTCGTGTGTCTGAGGCTATATATTTAGACACACACGTACACATATAGTAGAGCCCCCAACCCCCCGCCGACCCCGACCCCCCCGCCGACCTCCACCCCCCGCCTACCTCCCCCCCGCCGACCTCCACCCCCCGCCGACCTCCCCCCCCCCGCCGACCCTCATCCCCCGCCGACCCCCACCCCCCCCGCCGACCCCCACCCCCCCGCCGACCCCCACCCCTCCGCCGTCCCCCACCACCCCGCCGACCCCCACCCCCCCGCCGACCCCCACCCCCCCGCCAATCTCCACCTCCCCGCCGACCCCCCCCGCCGGCACCCACCCCACCGCCGACCCCCACCCCCCCGCCGACCCCCACCTTCCCGGCCGACCCCCACCCCCCCGCCGACCCCCAACCCCGCGCCGACCCCCACCCCCCCGCCGACCTCCACCCCCTCGAGGTGGTGGTCGTGGTAGTGGTGATGGGTGGTGGTCCTAGTGGTGATGGGTGGTCGTGGTACTGGTGATGGGTAATAGTGGTGATGGGTGGTGGTCGTAGTGGTGATGGGTGGTCGTGGTAGTGGTGATGGGTGGTGGTGCTGGTGGTAGTGGTGGTGACGGACTGGTGCTGATGAGTGTGTAGAGCATTTGTGACCAATGCCAAGGCAATAAACAAGTGCAAACAAAAGAAAGACCAAAAAACAAATAAAAAAAAAGTCCAAAATCAAAAAAAGCCAAATAAAAAAGCCAAGACCAAAACAATACCCACTGGAGACCTAAATCATCCAATAAACAGACCGTGGAGGAGAGACCCACAGGTGGATACAAGGAGTAACAATTGAAAACAAACAAAGAACAGAAACAAACAATAGTGACAAGAAGAGAGAGAGAGAAGCTATACACAAAATTACCTAACCTAAACCAAACCTAAACCTAACCTAAACCTAACCTAAACCAAACCTAAACCTAACCTAAACCAAACCTAAACCTAACCTAAACCAAACCTAAACCTAGCCTAAACCTAACCTAAACCAAACCTAAACCTAACCTAAACCTAAACCTAAACTAAACCAATCCAAACCTAACCTAACCTACCCTAACCTAACCTAACCTAACCTAAACCTAACCTAGCCTAGCCTAGGAGTTATGTTAAGTGGCATTGTGTGTGTCAAGTGTTTTGTTATGTTAATTTATCATCTTTTAGTGTGTGTGTAATTACCTCACCTGTATATACCTGAACAGCAACTTCCTAAAGACGTAAATACACAACACAAGACGTGGATTCAGTCAGTCAGTCAGTCGGCAGTCGTCATTGAGTCAGTCGTCAGTCAGCCAGCCAGTCGTCACTCAATTAGTCAGTCGTCAGTCAGTCAGTCACAGCCGCCCACGTGATGGCGTGAAGGAGTAAACCACATAACTACCAACACTCTCCTTAACAACCAATTCGTACTCGTAATTCAACCCTTTAAACCTAACTATGAAACTTAAGATTTCCTCTTCTCGTATAGCTTATAATTTAACATTTTTTTTACATTCTTTAATTTTTCTTTTATATTAACACGAAGGCTGATTCTTCCATAAAGGGTGTACAGGTAACTAGCATTTTAGCATATAACACTATAACATTTGATTAGGTTGGCCTAGTGTACAGGTAGTCTAGGTTAGGTCAGGTTAGGTCAGGTCAGGTTAGCTTTAGGTTAGATTAGGTCAGGTTAGGTCGGTCAGGTTAGCGTTAGGTTAGGTTAGGTTAGGTCAGGTTAGGTCAGGTCAGGTTAGGTCAGGTCAGGTCAGGTTAGCGTTAGGTTAGGTCAGGTCAGGTCAGGTCAGGTCAGGTTAGCGTTAGGTTAGGTCAGGTTAGCCTTAGGTTACCGTTAGGTTAGGTCAGGTTAGGTCAGGTTAGCGTTAGGTTAGGTTAGCGTTGGGCTAGGTCAGGTTAGGTCAGGTTAGCGTTAGGTTAGGTCAGGTTAGGTCAGGTCAGGTTAGCGTTTGGTTAGGTCAGGTTAGCGTTAGGTTAGCGTTAGGTTAGGTCAGGTTAGGTCAGGTTAGCGTTTGGTTAGGTTAGCGTTAGGTTAGGTCAGGTTAGGTCAGGTTAGCGATAGGTTAGGTCAGGTTTGCGTTAGGTTAGGTCAGGTTAGGTCAGGTCAGGTTAGCGTTAGGTTTGGTCAGGTTAGCGATAGGTTAGGCGCATTTTAATTTACACATCACCTGAGTTCCTTCATTGCCAGCGGGTCATTATACAACTCACCTGTGAATGAAGAAAATAAACATTATTACTGGTATGAGAAGAGAGAGAGAGAGAGAGATTTCATGAATATACACATTATAGTTTAGTTCATCATCATTGTAGTTACCATATTCCTGTGTGTGTGTTTGTGTGTGTGTGTGTGTGTGTGTGTGTTATTACAGAAGACAAGTACAGTCACATAACACTGTAATCACCCAGTCAGCCAGCACTAGGGGGGGGGGGGTCATTACAGCAAAATCACTAATGCATAATCCTAATGACGTCATCTGTTGTTACAATGACTCACCATTAACACACGAGACGCGGCATTATCAACACATAGGATGTACAGTACATTAACAGAGAAGACTCGTACAGTACATCAACACACAAGACACTTACATAAACACACACACACACATATATACACTGCGCATAATCTTCTTCACTTGTCATCCTCCTAACATGGCAACCTCTCCCCCCCCCACCCCCACTCCTCTCCCCTCCCCTCTTCCCCACTCATCCCTCCCCCACTCTCCCCACGCCCCTATGTCAAGGTCGGGGCGTGTGGGCGGGTGTGGGTGGCTGCTGAGGTGAAACAAACACACACACACAGACACACACACGCAATGAGTTGCCATGACTACAAATAAACAAACACTGCGTATATCTTCAACTCTGTAAACAACAACCTGTAAACATGATCTATATTTAACATCATACATAACTGTAAACAAGATCATTTACATCCATCTAAAGCCAGGTAAACAAAGCATAGTATTTCAATATGTAAACCAAACAACAATATTTACTAAACCAATTGTAAGTGTGTGTAATTTAGTCCCGTGTTACGTTAAGGAGTTGAAAGGTGTATCGTCGAGTAGTCTGGAATCTAAAACCGACAATATATGCTCCCACTACACTACACATGGTACACTATCTACACAACACTACACATGGTACACTATCTACACAACACTACACATGGTACACTATCTGCACTACACTACACATGGTACACTATGTACACTACACTACACATGGTACACTATCTACACTACACATGGTACACTACACTACACTACACTACACATGATACACTATGTACACTACACTACACATGATACACTATGTACACTACACATATTACACTATGTACACTACACTACACATGATACACTATGTACACTACACTACACAAGATACACTATGTACACTACACATATTACACTATGTACACTACACTACACATGATACACTATGTACACTACACTACACATGATACACTATGTACACTACACATGATACGCAATGTATACTACACATGATACACTATGTACACTAATCATGATACACTATCTACACTACACTTCACATGATACACTATGTGCACTACACTACACATGGTACACTATGTGCACTACACTACACATGGTACACTATCTATACTACACTACACATGGTACACTATCTACACTACACTACACATGGTACACAATCTACACTACACATGGTACACTATCTACACTACACATGGTACACTATCTACACTACACTACACATAGTACACTATCTACACTACACATGGTGCACTATCTACACTACACTACACTACACATGGTACACTATCTGCACTACACTACACATGGCACACTATCTATACTACACTACACATGGTACACTATGTACACTACACTACACATGGTACACAATCTACACTACACATGGTACACTATCTACACTACACATGGTACACTCTCTACACTACACTACACATGATACACTATCTACACTACACTACACATGGTACACTATCTACACTGCACTACACATGGTACACTATCAACACTACACTACATATGGTACACTATCTACACTACACTACACATGGTACACTATCAACACTACACATGGTACACTACCTGCACTACAGTACATATGGTCCACTATTTACACTACACACAATACATTATACACTATAATGTATGCACTATACACTGTGTGCACTACACTCAATGAACTCCATAAAGGAACCATAGCTGGATAGGTATCCAACCTAACTAACTTAGTGGCCCACCCGTTATAACATGTAGTAGAAGGGCAGAACATAACATTTGTTATGTAGTGTGAAAATCACCATGAATTACAAAGAGAACCCCGATGTCCTCGAGGAGAACCACGATGTCCTCGAGAAAAACCACGATGTCCCCAAGGAAAACCACGATGTCCCGGAAGAGAACCATGATGTCCCGGAAGAAAACCACGATGTCCTCGAGAAAGACCACGATGTCCCCGAGGAAAACCACGATGTCCCCGAGAAAAACCACGATGTCTCCGAGGAGAACCACGATGTCCCCGAGGAAAACCACGATGTCCACGAGGAAAACCACGATGTCCCCGAAGAGAACCATGATGTCCCCGAAGAGAACCATGATGTCCCCGTTGGAGGTGAGGTAACGGGTGAGGATGATGAAGTTGTGATTAAACGCCTCAATTCATCCGCTACTCACAGCGAAATCCTATTGAAAATCGCTGGACTTACCAAGCTCGACATGCTCACAGACCACGGGGTTGAAGTAAATTATGTAAACAGAAAAATTTGTCTAAGGGGCAAGAAAAGTGACGTCGTCTCCTGTTTCCAAGTTTACAAGACTTATCTCGCCAAATTACGAGGGAAAGAAGTGTGAACACGGCAAAATATTTTTCTCCTTATTTATAAATAATATTCATAATAGTAATACTTACAATAATAATAGCAATAGGATCAGTTTTTATCACTCGTTATTACCTGCTCTCTCATAACAAGAATAATAACATTGATCGTAATGACCATTTTCGCAGACTTATGGTCGCTAGCCTAACAGTACATACCTACCCTACCTAACTACCTATTAGATGTCATTGGCCGACATCTCATGCTTCCTCTCCCCATTTCATTAGTTCTTTTTGCTACTTCCCTCTGTGTGTGTATGAAGCCAATGCATGATGGACAGGCCACTAAGGCGAAACCCAACAAGCTGGGTTACTTGCAGTCCATTCCAACTGTTTCTCTCCCAAGTTTTTGTACCACTGGATCAGGAAAAGGGGGACCCGGGACATGAGGCCTGGAAAACAGTGGGTTAATGTTCGAAATAAGGCAAACAGAATATTAGGTTTTATATCTAGAAGTGTAAGTAATAAGAGTGCAGAGGTCTTATTGCAACTATATCTTGAGCTAGTCAGGCCGCACCTCGATAATGCGGTTCAGTTCTGGTGCCCTTATTATAGAATGGATATCATTTCACTGGAGTTGGTGCAGCGAAGAATGACGAAAATGATTCCGGGACTTAGAAACCTTCCATATCAGGATAGGTTAAAGAAACTTAACTTACATTCCCTAGACGAAGAGTGCGGGGAGATATGATAGAAGTATTTAAGTGGGTGAAAGGAATCAATAAAGGCGATATAGATAAAGTTCTTATAATATCCGAGCAGGATAGGACTCGTAGCAACGGATTTAAGTTGGATAAGTTTAGGTTTAGGAGGGAGATAGGAAGGAACTGGTTCACAAATAAGGTGGTGGACGAGTGGCACAAGCTTAGCAACTTTGTAGTAAGTTCTGGAACGCTGGAAAGTTTTAAAAGGAGGCTGGATAGATTCATGGTTGATAGAGAGTGGTAGTAACTCTCGACAGGAGCTGCCATGCACAGGCCAACCAGCCTATTGCAGACTCCTTATGTTCTTATCTGAGTCGTTTAGGATTTTTATGGGGGTCACTTGCCGTTTGTGGTGTCAATTAAATAGTTGCAACTGTTTGGTGATCCATGTGATGTTAAGGCAACCATTTCATTCTCCAGTTTATGAGCTCAACACAGAACACGACACTTTGCACCTCCCCACGTGAAGACATGAGGAGGTTCCCGGCAGCCAGAAGGGTCCTTGTCCTCCCTGCTCAGGATTCATAGCTCTCGCTCTCTCTCTCCTCTCATTCATTCCCAGGTGTCTCTTGACCTTGTGTGTTGACCTGTGACCTCCCTTCCAATTATGCAGATGTGTGGAGTAGTTAGTAGAGGATGGGAATATACTACCCGTCCCCCAAGCTCGCCGCCCCTAAGTCAGCCTAGCACAAGCATCACTTCGCCTTGGCAAACACACACCTCTCTCTCTCTCTCTCTCTCTCTCTCTCTCTCTCTCTCTCTCTCTCTCCGCGTGACTGTGCTTGAGAGACAGACCTATATACTTCACCCTCTGTATCTTCTACATAAGGTCCAGTCTTAACTTTATCTTGTAGTTGGTTAGGGTAGGTTAAGCTAGGTTAGGTTAGGTTAGGTTATGACAGGTTAGGTTAGTTTAATAGAGATTATTTTACAATTTAATCTAGATTGATTTAACGTCTTATAGGTGATTAACTGATTGGATTTAAGTCCCAATAAGCAGCACCTAACCTAACCTAACCTAACCTAGCCTAACCTAACCTAACCTAACCTAACCTAACGTGTAGAGATGGAATACATAATACGAGTTTGATAAAGAGGAAATAAAGATAATGAATAATTATTCATTATCTTTATTTCCTCTTACATTATAATGTAAGTGAGAGAAGCTGATAAATGAAAGTGTAATGAACTGAGGTTGAGTGTGTGGATATAGATAAAGTTCTTATAATATCCGAGCAGGATAGGACTCGAAGCAACGGATTTAAGTTGGATAAGTTTAGGTTTAGGAGGGAGATAGGAAGGAACTGGTTCACAAATATGGTGGTGGACGAGTGGAACAAGCTTAGCAACTTTGTAGTAAGTGCGGGAACGCTGGAAATTTTCAAAAGGAGGCTGGATAGATTCATGGATGATAGAGAGTGGTAGTAACTCTCGACAGGAGCTGCCATGCACAGGCCAACCGGCCTATTGCAGACTCCTTATTTTCTTATGTTCTTATGTTCTTATGTTCTAAAGGTGTACATAATAAAAGGTGTACACAGTAAAGGTGTACATAATAAAAGGTGTACACAGTAAAGGTGTACATAATAAAAGGTGTACACAGTAAAGGTGTACATAATAAAAGGTGTACACAGTAAAGGTGTACATAATAAAAGGTGTACACAGTAAAGGTGTACATAATAAAAGGTGTACACAGTAAAGATGTACACAGTAAACGTGTACATAATAGGAGACAGACATAATTGGGTGATAAAACGGTGGCGAAAAGAACACTACTAAAGAGAGTTAAGTGTAAGTTTTAAGTGACTTAACTGGTTTAACACACACACACACACACACACACATACACACTGGACACTTACAAGCGACTCTCGACAGGAGCTGCCATGCACAGGCCAACCGGCCTATTGCAGACTCCTTATGTTCTTATACATTCACATCTGTAATAATACGTAACACACATATGACGTCAGGGTAGAATAAGCTCTTTCCGGAGCCCCTGTGTCAGCTGGTGTGTGTGTGTGTGTGTGTGTGTGTGTGTGTGGTAACCTAACTTAATTAACTCACCGAGGCAGCGTTAAGGTCTAATCTTCAGGTGATCAATTAACATCTCTCTTAACTGATGTTTCTGTTAACCAAAATTTAACCCAACTACGTCAATCTGCAGCGAGGTGTAACGTAACTGAACTAATTATGACAGTGCAATTATTTTACATTTGTCATAACTAACATGACATTTGGCTAGCTGCACAATTTGTCCAGTACAATACGACACATAATTACAATCACTATATAAAATTCGTAAAAAATTATTAGTCATCAATGAACATAAGAGCATAACAATTATTGGAAAGTTGTGAGGTCGGTACTGTTGAGGGGATGACGTGTGGGCGGGTGGGCGGGTGGGTGGGGGGACAGTAATTAACTTGGTCTAAAAAGTCTGCCACAATGTGTATCAAATTGCCGCGGAAATGTGTGAAAAGACCCAGTGGTCGCTATTGCCTGTACTAGTACGACGACAAACTATATGTGCTTCATTACTTGTGGAAATATACCTATAATGCCGTGATATATTGTGCTAGTCAAATATTGCCAATTATCGACCAATTTAACATACTTTCGGTTTTATTACTATAGTTGTTGACGGTATTTACGAAGTATGATATTTTCTGTGATTTTTGTTTCTGTTCCCCACATCGACAAGTATCAGCTTAGCGCCCTTCATTCCTCTATCTTTATAAGCCCTTACAGTATTATCTGGCAGCCGAAGGTTCTAATGGGTCACGGAGTACCGGACGCCCACCCCCCCCCCCCCCCACCCAGGTGTACAAGGTGATTAGTGCCCTTCAGGTAAGATGGTCACTTCTTGGCGGGTGAGAAGTAACCACCAGGTAATCTTATTTCCCACGCGACCCGCCCACCGTAGAGAAGGCCATTGATTATTGGAAAAGGGTAGGAATGTACGGGGAGGTCAAAAGGTCAGAGGTCATATGTGTTGATGAGATAAGGTTAACGAGAGACAGGGTAAACTGTTAGAGGGTAAAATGAAACAACAATAATTTCTAGGGTTTTGTTCTGTACTTTTATACAGAAGGTTGAGAGACAGGCCAGTCTAGGATTAATTAATGAGACCCACAGGTAAATAAACGAGATACATACATCCATCCATCCATCCATCCATACATACATACATACATACATACATACATATTTCCATACATACATACCTGCCATCCTGTATTCCATCATACATTACCTCCACCTCTCCCACTATTACCAATTAAACCGGAGCTGTCATTTGCTCTCCACCAGAATTGTTTATGGTAATAATGACTCACTAATTACTGTTGACCTATACCTATTGGAGCTATGCAAAAATATAACTCTTTCACCGAGTTTATTCACCACCTAGGGTCTCTCTCTCTGAGAGAGAGAGAGAGAGAGAGAGAGAGAGAGAGAGAGAGAGAGAGAGAGAGAGAGAATTGTAAATCAATAGTAACCACACACACACACACACACAGTATTTTTATGTACCGGTACATGTGTGCGTGTGTGTGTGTGTGTGTGTGTGTGTGTGTGTGTGTGTGTGTGTGTGTGTGTGTGTGCATGTGTGTGTGTGTGTGTGTGTGTGGCCCCCAAACAAGATAATATGTAGACGTCGTTAATTTCGTGTGTCTGAGGCTATATATTTAGACACACACGTACACATGTAGTAGACCCCCCCTACCCCAAGCCGACCCCGACCCCCCCGCCGACCCCCACCCCCCAGCCGACCCCCACCCCCGCCGCCGACCCCCACCCCACCACCGACCTCCACTCCCCCGCCGACCTCCACCCCCCCGCCGTCCCCCCCGCCGACCCCCAACCCACCACCGACCCCCACCCCCCCGCCGACCCCCACCCCCCCGCCGACCCCCACCCCCCCGCCGACCCCCAACCCCGCGCCGACCCCCACCCACCCGCCGACCCCCACCCCCCCCCGCCGACCCCCACCCCCCGGCCTACCTCAACCCCCCCCGCCGACCTCCACCCCCTCGAGGTGGTGGTCGTGGTAGTGGTGATGGGTGGTGGTCCTAGTGGTGATGGGTGGTCGTGGTTGTGGTGATGGGTGGTGGTGCTGGTGGTAGTGGTGGTGATGGACTGGTACTGATGAGTGTGTAGAGCATTTGTGACCAATGCCAAGGCAATAAACAAGTGCAAACAAAAAAAAAGTCCAAAAAAGAAATATAAAAAAGTCCAAAATCAAATAAAGGCCAAATAAAAAAGCCAAGACCAAAACAATACCCACTGGAGACCTAAATCATCCAATAAACAGACCGTGGAGGAGAGACCCACAGGTGGATACAAGGAGTAACAATTGAAAACAAACAAACAACAGAAACAAACAATAGTGACAAGAAGAGAGAGAGAGAAGCTATACACAAAATCACCTAACCTAAACCAAACCTAAACCTAACCTAAACCAAACCTAAACCTAACCTAAACCTAACCTAAACCTAACCTAAACCTAACCTAAACCAAACCTAAACCTAACCTAAACCAAACCTAAACCTAACCTAAACCTAACCTAAACATAACCTAAACCAAACCTAAACCTAACCTAAACCTAACCTAAACCTAACCTAAACCAAAACCTAAACTGAACCTAACCTAACCTAACCTAACCTAACCTAAACCTAACCTAACGTAACCTAGGAGTTATGTTAAGTGGTATTGTGTGTGTCTAGTGTTTTGTTATGTTAATTTATCATCTTTTTGTGTGTGTGTGTAATTACCTCACCTGTATATACCTGAACAGCAACTTCCTAAAGACGTAATACACAACACAAGACGTGGATTCAGTCAGTCAGTCAGTCGGCAGTCGTCATTGAGTCAGTCGTCAGTCAGCCAGCCAGTCCTCACTCAATTAGTCAGACCTCAGTCAGTCAGTCACAGCCGCCCACGTGATGGCGTGAAGCAGTAAACCACATAACTACCAACACTCTCCTTAACAACCAATTCGTACTCTTAATTCAACCCTTTAAACCTAACTATGAAACTTAAGATTTCCTCTTCTCGTATAGCTTATAATTTAACATTTTTTTTACATTCCTTAAATTTTCTTTAATATTAACACGAAGGCTGATTCTTCCATAAAGGGTGTACAGGTAACTAGCATTTTAGCATATAACACAATAACATTTGATCAGGTTGGTCTAGTGTACAGGTAGTCGAGGTTAGGTCAGGTTAGGTCAGGTCAGGTTAGAATTAGGTTAGATTAGGTCAGGTTAGGTCAGGTCAGGTTAGCGTTAGGTTAGGTTAGGTCAGGTTAGGACAGGTCAGGTTAGCGTTAGGTTAGGAAACGTCAGGTTAGGTCGGGTCAGGTCAGGTTAACGTTAGATTAGGTCAGGTTAGCCTTAGGTTACCGTTAGGTTAGGTCAGGTTAGGTCAGGTTAGCGTTAGGTTAGGTTAGCGTTAGGTTAGGTTAGGTCAGGTTAGGTCAGGTCAGGTTAGCGTTAGGTTAGGTCAGGTCAGGTTAGGTCAGGTCAGGTCAGGTTAGCGTTAGGTTATGTCAGGTTAGCCTTAGGTTACCGTCAGGTTAGGTCAGGTTAGGTCAGGTTAGCATTAGGTTAGGTTAGCGTTAGGTTAGGTCAGGTTAGGTCAGGTCAGGGTAGCGTTAGGTTAGGTCAGGCTAGCGTTAGGCTAGTGTTAGGTTAGTTCAGGTTAGGTCAGGTTAGCGTTAGGTTAGGTTAGCGTTAGGTTAGGTTAGGTCAGGTTAGGTCAGGTCAGGTCAGGTTTGCGTTAGGTTAGGTCAGGTCAGGTTAGGTCAGGTCAGGTCAGGTCAGGTTAGCGTTAGGTTAGGTCAGGTTAGCCTTAGGTTACCGTTAGGTTAGGTCAGGTTAGCGTTAGGTTAGGTCAGGTTAGCCTTAGGTTAGGTCAGGTTAGGTCAGGTCAGGTTAGCGTTAGGTTAGGTCAGGTTAGCGTTAGGTTAGCGTTAGGTTAGGTCAGGTTAGGTCAGGTTAGCGTTAGGTTAGGTTAGCGTTACGTTAGGTCAGGTTAGGTCAGGTTTGCGTTAGGTTAGGTCAGGTTAGGTCAGGTCAGGTTAGCGTTTGGTTAGGTCAGGCTAGCGTTAGGTTAGGCGCATTTTAATTTATACATCACCTGAGTTCCTTCATTGCCAGCGGGTCATTATACAACTCACCTGTGAATGAAGAAAATAAACATTAGTACTGGTATGAGAAGAGAGAGAGAGAGAGAGATTTCATGAATATACACATTATAGTTTAGTTCATCATCACTGTAGTTACCATATTCCTGTGTGTGTGTTTGTGTGTGTGTGTGTGTGTGTGTGTGTGTGTGTGTGTTATTACAGAAGACAAGTACAGTCACATACCACTGTAATCACCCAGTCAGCCAGCACTAGGGGGGGGGGGGGTCATTACAGCATCATCACTAATGCCTAATCCTAATGACGTCATCTGTTGTTACAATGACTCACCATTAACACACGAGACGCGGCATTATCAACACATAGGATGTACAGTACATTAACAGAGAAGACTCGTACAGTACATCAACACACAAGACACATACATAAACACACACACACATATAAACACTGCGCATAATCTTCTTCACTTGTCATCCTCCCAACATGGCAACCTGTCCCCCCCCCACCCCCACTCCTCTCCCCTCTCCTCTTCCCCACTCATCCCTCCCCCACTCTCCCCACGCCCCTATGTCAAGGTCGGGACGTGTGGGCGGGTGTGGGTGGCTGCTGAGGTGAAACAAACACACACACACACACACACACGTAATGAGTTGCCATGACTACAAATAAACAAACACCGCTTATATCTTCAACTCTGTAAACAACAACCTGTAAACATGATCTTTATTTAACATCATACAAAACTGTAAACAAGATCATTTACATCCATCTAAAGCCAGGTAAACAAAGCACAGTATTACAATATGTAAACCAAACAACAATATTTACTAAACCAACTGTAAGTGTGTGTATATTAGTCCCGTGTTACGTTAAGGAGTTGAAAGGTGTTTCGTCGAGTAGTCTGGAATCTAAAACCGACAATATATGCTCCCACTTCACTACACATGGTACACTATCTACACTACACTACATCATGGTACACTATCTACACTACACTACACATGGTACACTATCTGCACTACACTACACATGGTACACTATGTACACTACACTACACATGGCACACTATCTACACAACACATGGTACACTACACTACACATGGTACACTATGTACACTACACTACACATGGTACACTATCTACACTACACATGGTACACTACACTACACATGGTACACTATGTACACTACACTACACATGGTACACTATCTACACTACACATGGTACACTACACTACACATGGTACACTATGTACACTACACTACACATGGTACACTCTCTACACTACACATGGTACACTATGTACACTACACATGGTACACTATGTACACTACACATGGTACACTATGTACACTACACTACAAATGGTACACTCTCTACACTACACATGGTACACTATGTACACTACGAATGGTACACTATGTACACTACACTACAAATGGTACACTCTCTACACTACACATGGTACACTATGTACACTACACATGGTACAATATGTACACTACACATGGTACACTATGTACACAACACTACACATGGTACACTATGTACACCACTATACAGGGTACACTATGCACACTACACATGGTGCCCTATCTACAC
This sequence comes from Homarus gammarus, assembly GCA_958450375.1. Classification (NCBI taxonomy): domain Eukaryota; kingdom Metazoa; phylum Arthropoda; class Malacostraca; order Decapoda; family Nephropidae; genus Homarus; species Homarus gammarus. The sequence goes on along the minus strand of CAUDMG010000406.1, from coordinate 30,673 downwards.
TACACATGGACCACTATGTACACTACACTACACATGGTACACTATGTACACTACACTACAAATACACTCTCTACACTACACATGGTACACTCTACACTACACATGGTACACTATGTACACTACACTACACATGGTACACTATGTACACTACACTACACATGGTACACTATCTACACTACACTACACATGATACACTATGTACACTACACAATATGCACTATGTACACTACACTACACATGATTCACTATGTACACTACACTACACATGATACACTATGTACACTACACATATTACACTAAGTACACTACACTACACATGATACACTATGTACACTACACTACACATGATACACTATGTACACTACACATGATACACTATGTACACTACACTACACATGATACACTATGTACACTACACATATTACACTTTTCACACTACACTACACATGATACACTATGTACACTACACTACACATGATACACTATGTACACTACACTACACATGGTACACTATCTGCACTACACTACACATGGTACACTATCAACACTACACTACACATGGTACACAATCTACACTACACATGGTACACTATCTACACTACACATGGTATACTATCTACACTACACTACACTACACATAGTACACTATCTACACTACACATAGTACACTATCTACACTACACATGGTACACTATCTACACTACACTACACTACACATTGTACACTATTTGCACTACACTACACATGGTACACTATCTATACTACACTACACAAGGTACACTATGTACACTACACTACATATGGTACACAATCTACACTAGACATGGTACACTATCTACACTACACATGGTACACTATCTACACTACACTACACATGATACACTATCTACACTACACTACACATGGTACACTATCTACACTACACTACACATGGCACACTATCAACACTACACTACATATGGTACACTATCTACACTACACTACACATGGTACACTAGCAACACTACACATGGTACACTACCTGCACTACAGTACACATGGTACACTATCTACACTGCACACACTATATTATACACTATAATGTATGCACTATACACTGTGTGCACTACACTCAATGAACTCCATAAAGGTACCATAGGTGGATAGGTATCTAACCTAACTAGCTTAGTGGCCCACCCGTTATAACATGTAGTAGAAGGTGCAGAACATAACATTTGTTATGTAGTGTGAAAATCACCATGAATTACAAAGAGAACCACGATGTCCTCGAGGAGAACCACGATGTCCCGGAGGAAAACCACGATGTCCCCAAGGAAAACCACGATGTCCACGAAGAGAACCATAGTGTCTCCGTGGAGAACCACGATGTCCCCAAGGAAAATCACGATGTCCCCGAAGAGAACCGTGATGTTCCCGAAGAAAACCACGATGTCCTCGAGGAAAACCACAATGTCCCCGAGGAAAACCACGATGTCCCCGAGATAAACCACGATTTCTCCGAGGAGAACCACGTCCTCGAGAAAAACCACGATGTCCCCGAGGAAAACCACGATGTCCTCGAGAAAAAACACGATGTCCCCGAGAAAAACCACGATGTCTCCGAGGAGAACCACGATGTCCCCGAGGAAAACCACGATGTTCCCGAAGAGAACCATGATGTCCCCAAAGAGAACCATGATGTCCCCGTTGGGGGTGAGGTAACAGGTGAAGATGATGAAGTTGTGATTCAACGCCTCTATTCATCCGTTACTCACAGCGAAATCCTCTTGAAAATCGCCGGACTTACCAAGCTCGACATGCTCACAGACCACGGGGTTGAAGTAAATTATGTAAACAGAAAAATTTGTCTAAGGGGCAAGAAAAGTGACGTCGTCTCCTGTTTCCAAGTTTACAAAACTTATCTCGCCAAATTACGCGTGAAAGAATTGTGAACACCGCAAAATATTTTTCTCCTTTTTTATAAATAATATTCATAATAATAATACTTACAATAATAATAGCAATAGGATCAGTTTTTATTACTCGTTATTACCTGCTCTCTCATAACAAGAATAATAATATTGATCGTAATGACCATTTTCGCAGACTTATGGTCGCGAGCCTAGCCGTACATACCTACCCTACCTAACTACCTATTAGATGTCATTGGCCGACATCTCATGCTTCCTCTCCCCATTTTATTAGTTATTTTTGCTACTTCCCTCTGTGTGTGTATGAAGCCAATGCATGATGGACAGGCCACTAAGGCGAAACTCAACAAGCTGGGTTACTTGCAGTCCATTCCAACTGTTTCTCTCCCAAGTTTTTGTACCACTGGATCAGGAAAAGGGGGAGCCCGGACTTACAGCCTGGAAAACAGAGAGAGTGAGAGCTATGAATCCTGAGCAGGGAGGACAAGGACCCTTCTGGCTGCCGGGAACCTCCTCATGTCTTCACGTGGGGAGGTGCAAAGTGTCGTGTTCTGTGTTGAGCTCATAAACTGGAGAATGAAATGGTTGCCTTAACATCACATGGATCACCAAACAGTTGCAACTATTTAATTGACACCACAAACGGCAAGTGACCCCCATAAAAATCCTAAACGACTCAGATAAGAACATAAGGAGTCTGCAATAGGCTGGTTGGCCTGTGCATGGCAGCTCCTGTCGAGAGTTACTACCACTCTCTATCAACCATGAATCTATCCAGCCTCCTTTTAAAACTTTCCAGCGTTCCAGAACTTACTACAAAGTTGCTAAGCTTGTGCCACTCGTCCACCACCTTATTTGTGAACCAGTTCCTTCCTATCTCCCTCCTAAACCTAAACTTATCCAACTTAAATCCGTTGCTACGAGTCCTATCCTGCTCGGATATTATAAGAACTTTATCTATATCGCCTTTATTGATTCCTTTCACCCACTTAAATACTTCTATCATATCTCCCCGCACTCTTCGTCTAGGGAATGTAAGTTAAGTTTCTTTAACCTATCCTGATATGGAAGGTTTCTAAGTCCCGGAATCATTTTCGTCATTCTTCGCTGCACCAACTCCAGTGAAATGATATCCATTCTATAATAAGGGCACCAGAACTGAACCGCATAATCGAGGTGCGGCCTGACTAGCGCAAGATATAGTTGCAATAAGACCTCTGCACTCTTATTACTTACACTTCTAGATATAAAACCTAATACTCTGTTTGCCTTATTTCGAACATTAACGCACTGTTTTCCAGGCCGTATGTCCGGGCTCCCCCTTTTCCTGATCCAGTGGTACAAAAACTTGGGAGAGAAACAGTTGGAATGGACTGCAAGTAACCCAGCTTGTTGGGTTTCGCCTTAGTGGCCTGTCCATCATGCATTGGCTTCATACACACACAGAGGGAAGTAGCAAAAAGAACTAATGAAATGGGGAGAGGAAGCATGAGATGTCGGCCAATGACATCTAATAGGTAGTTAGGTAGGGTAGGTATGTACAGTTAGGCTAGCGACCATAAGTCTGCGAAAATGGTCATTACGATCAATGTTATTATTCTTGTTATGAGAGAGCAGGTAATAACGAGTGATAAAAACTGATCCTATTGCTATTATTATTGTAAGTATTATTATTATGAATATTATTTATAAAAAAGGAGAAAAATATTTTGCGGTGTTCACAATTCTTTCGCTCGTAATTTGGCGAGATAAGTTTTGTAAACTTGGAAACAGGAGACGACGTCACTTTTCTTGCCCCTTAGACAAATTTTTCTGTTTACATAATTTACTTCAACCCCGTGGTCTGTGAGCATGTCGAGCTTGGTAAGTGAGGCGATAACCAAGAGGATTTCGCTGTGAGTAGCGGATGAATTGAGGCGTTTAATCACAACTTCATCATCCTCACCCGTTACCTCACCCCCAACGGGGACATCATGGTTCTCTTCGGGGACATCATGGTTCTCTTCGGGGACATCGTGGTTTTCCTCGGGGACATCGTGGTTTTTCTCGGGGACATCGTGGTTTTTCTCGAGGACATCGTGGTTTTCTCGGGGACATCGTGGTTTTTTTCGAGGACATCGTGGTTCTCCTCGGAGACATCGTGGTTTTCCTCGGGGACATCGTGGTTTTTCTCGGGGACATCGTGGTTTTTCTCGAGGACATCGTGGTTTTCTTCGGGGACATCATGGTTCTCTTCCGGGACATCGTGGTTTTCCTTGGGGACATCGTGGTTCTCCTCGGAGACACTATGGTTCTCTTCGTGGACATCGTGGTTTTCCTTCGGGACATCGTGGTTTTCCTCCGGGACATCGTGGTTCTCCTCGAGGACATCGTGGTTCTCTTTGTAATTCATGGTGATTTTCACACTGCATAACAAATTTTATGTTCTGCCCTTCTACTACATGTTATAAGGGGTGGGCCACTAAGTTAGTTAGGTTGGATACCTATCCACCTATGGTACCTTTATGGAGTTCATTGAGTGTAGTGCACACAGTGTATAGTGCATACATAATAGTGTATAATGTATTGTGTGTTGTGTAGATAGTGGACCATATGTACTGTAGTGCAGGTAGTGTACCATGTGTAGTGTTGATAGTGTACCATGTGTAGTGTAGTGTAGATAGTGTACCATATGTAGTGTAGTGTTGATAGTGTACCATGTGTAGTGCAGTGTAGATAGTGTACCATGTGTAGTGTTGTACTGCGCACATCATTGTCATCCCTAAAAATCCCATCTAATTCATATTACGCTCCATAACATTCAAATGCACCGCGCTTGTAGAACCTCAGAAAACGGGAAACATTGAGAAAGGACAACTCACCTACTCAAGGTTCCTAGACCATGTGTTGTATTGTACCCAGGTATAGTTATATCATATCAAGTGTGTGTATTCATAGCATTAAGGATCACTCAGGGTAGGCATAAGATGAATGTTAAAGTCCAGTTGAGCCGGACTAGTGTACTGTAAGACTAAGTGTGGATCAGGGTTTGAAGGTCCTACTATTTACGTCTGTGAGCGTGTAGCGAACATAACTCCAACAGATATCATATGAAAATACATGAGAACAATGATCTGGAAAAAGGATAAATGTATCAGAACTATGTGAGGTGTTGACAGTGATCTAGAAACTCTACTGGAAAGGAAATATCGTGTATGCGTCGGTATGAATTTAATACACCTCGTAGCCTCACGTGACATATACCCACGACAGGTACAGTGATCAGAGAATCTTATGTCTGTGTTCAAATAGTGCAATGTGTGAGAGGAGGATCCCTCATTACAGTTTTTAAGTGAAGTTGATACACCCCCGCTGTAACGGGCCGTGTTTTCTCTTTTCAATAATTTACCATCCAGCTATTCTTTTCTGTTAGTATTTTATTTACTTATACTTATTTGTTCTATGTAGCCTTCTTCCAATGAGTACCCTGTTTTATATACTTATTCTTCTTCCATTCTTTACTTATATATATTTATTATTCTATATTCTTACTTATATTCTTATATAAGTAACTCTTATGCTTCTTTACTGTTTTCCAAGTCAATGTTCTTTCTTTTCATTTCCTTTCATATAGATTGTATTCTCAGTTTCAATGTTCTTACCTTTCTGAAGTATACTTTGTTTTATGTCTATTCTTATACATGGGTTAGTCTGGGGAACCATGTTATTCTTAGTACAACACTTTTTATACTTACAAAGGGTAGCTGCCACCACCCAGACTTTTCATTATATAACAGAACTCATGGAAGGGTTTTGGGTAGTGTGGTAGATGTCTAGGCACGTGAGTAAGTATTATTTTCTGGGAACCAATGTTTAGAAGGAGTAGAGTGGTGATACTCAGATTACTAATTCAATGTTTATTAACACAGTGAGTGGAGAAGATGCATCTTAGATTCACTCAGGCTAAACAGAACCGAAATTAACTTATTAAGTCATCAAACACTTCAAGAACTTATTACCTCATTAAACACCTCCAAATACTCATTACTTTATTGGACACTGTTGTAGTATTTCTGTGACAAGTAAGATTTAGAAATGCTTACACACTGTCAATAACCCTGGACCCGCAGGTCTTACTTTAACAAGGAACAAATTACCTTCTCAATTCGTGGTTAGAACCTCATACTCTCAGGTTATTATTTCATGGGTACTACAGATGAATACATAACACACTGGGCAATTCCACAATTAGTAACATACCATAATTCTTATCACTTCACAAGGAACCACCTGGTACCTTGAACTCTCATTCAGGGGTTCAATACTTAACCTGGGATGACTATATTTCTGCTAGTCATCCCTAAGCATGGATATTAATACGGCTCCATACATATAACCAAGAACAGTAGGTAGACCATGATCATATGACGGAGTCAGTGGGCACAGTTGTTTACAGCGACCGCCAAGCTGAAGGCTCGCTCGCTAGGTGCACTCAGGGAGGTTGACTCGTTACACACTGGCAGAGTGGTGAGGGCGCTTCCCGGGGAATCGTGTCCTGGGATTCTAAATGCGCCCTCAGAGACAGTCTTCAAGAACCATGGTGCCCATAGGTAGCTATCGACCTTCAGGAGAGTGGCTAACACATCCGCGTCTGTAGACGTGGAAGAAGAGTCACGAATGCGTGAATATTTAACTTCACTATACAAAACATACGTCTGGCACCGGTTCAGACGATAGCTAGAGCTCTACTTTACTTGACTTAATTGGCACTGAAGGTACTATGTTGAAACATGAACACTGATATTCGCAAAAATGACTAAGTTAAACTGAGTTAATATGGCGGCGTGGAACACACGTGAACATACCTGTAGACGTGGAAGAAGAGTCACGAATGCGTGATTCTCTCTCGTGTAGAGGTATATACGTGCCTCCGCTGGGCAGCTTGGGCCTCCCTATTCATGCCAGAAAGGTCAATCTCACCAACAACATACCTTCTCTACCATGTTGGATCACCGTATATTTAATTATGAACTCCGGTGTTCCGGATCAGGGTAATTTCCTATGTCTATTCATATAATCTAATCAGAGGTTGAGCTTGCCAGGAAAAGGTGGAATATACACGTTGATAACAACAATTCTGCAAGCTCAGGCCTGCGGCGAACAAGGAGCTATTCACAGGGAGACGTTAGATCTTGGAGATTATACCAGTTGACAGAATAGTTCAGGAAATTAATGACTTTCTTAAATAGATAACTGACACTAATTAAACTATAAACATCAGATTCTCTGATGTCGGGGCGACAAAATGATCTAACTTCAGGCGCGATCAGAAACTCATGGATATCCTTAGGGAACGAAACCGATGGGTATCGTTGGTCCTGGCAGACTCAACACTCACTTACTTGACACGTCTTATTAACAATAAGGACAGTTGAAGCGTTCAACACCACTCACAATGGATCTTGAATGTTTCAACTGTAAACAGATATATCTAAGCTGACTCTAAACCAGGGTGTTCTCTCTCACATTCAAATACATTATATAGAGAGGTTGGTTTCAGTGAGTCAGAGAAAATGGGATAACGGAGGACTGAGGCGTCTTGAAGTGACGAGAAAACGGACTCCTCAGATGGAGGACTCAAAATAAAAGCAGAGGTACATGTTTTGTGGGCTATTGAGCGTAATATGAATCATTTGATTTTGGCGTTAACTGACGTGTACGACCGTGGTCGTTACACCGCCATGATCATTCGGCTTTTGTTTCAAGGCGCGTCATGTACCCGCCTCAGATGCCCCGTTGATATTATAATCCCAGGCATTTATCCAAGCACTAGCAAACCAAGACCTTACCTTAGTGTGTAATTTAGGATTAATATATGTGTTTATAAGAAATGAGTGACAATATACCGAAAAGTGTTCAGGTGAGAACCATAAGAAACAAAAGTGTAAATTGAGGGTTGGAAACTGTAGGCCTATGTGACGAGGAGCTGCGGCACCCCGGCCTCAGTCCTTCCCGTTCTGCCGTCACCTCAGGTCAGTGTCCTAGCGGGCTATATCCCGCCCTACAATTAAGGTTGATAAATAGAAGTTACTACAGTTTAAAGCTTTGCCGGATATATAAGTGTGATAGGGATGTGTTAAGGGGTGGGATAACCGCCCGTTAGGCATTATTTCTGAGTCCTTCCCGTTCTGCCGTCACCACAGGTGCCATGTGGTCGGAGCATCTTGCCGCCCGGCCGCCATTGTCCCTTTGAGCGTCACAACAGGTGGGGATTACTCCCCGCTATACCAGTCCACTGTGAACCGGTGGATTCCCAGCGCACCACTCCACATGAATAGTCACAACTAAGGAGACCGTGAGAAACTGCGGTCGTCACTTGGAGCGACCTATAATACCAGGCGTAGAAATAGTGCTGGTATGTCTCTAGGTGAAGCCCTCGTCTTTACCCACCGAGGGCGGTGTGCGAACGAGGTGCCCGTTGTGTATACCTAAAAGTCACAAGGAGTCACATACTTGCAGGTATGGAGTGTAACAGGTGTGTTGAGATGGTGCTACTATGTATGATAACCGACGGTGCTAAAGTCCACACAGGTGGAGCAGTCTGATGTGTTAAGGGATATTGTAAGAAGGAACGACCGAGATACGGCGTTCACCGATTGTTATGCAATAAGTAGGTGGATGACCCGCCAGTAATGTAAGAGTCTGGGGCCCAGCTGGGTAACCAAAATTCCGTTGTTCTTCTGAGGAAGGCCAATTCATGTATATGTTTTTTTACCAGTATGTTTTATAAGGAATAAATCAATTAAGACATGTTATGGTTTCCCCCTTCTTTACCCTCATCGATCTGGTCAATGGAAAACCTAACCCAATGCCTAGTCCACTCTGCCCGCTACCTAACGAGCTACATGCTGTCCAGAGGGGGTCTGGTGGCAGCGACCCTTAGAAATTAAGATTAGAGTTAAGTTATCCCCTTAGATTTAGTGACCCCAGATCTGGCAGTATAAATTGGTGGCTATAGCGGTGGGATGGTTTTTAATCATTGATCAAATCCGAGGGAATTGAAGCTGGAATTTAAGTTGCAGAAATAGACAAGTATTTTAATGATGGATTATCTGATTTTTGAGGGATACTTGCATGTGAATAACATTGATTGAGTACAGAAATGTAAGAAGAATTTTTGAAAATTTATGCAGTACTGAAGTCATGTGTGTCATTGACGTGTTTTGTGTTTGTGTTTTATCCAGTGTTAATATGTATTAATACTTGCAGAAGTTGTGGATTAACTTGGGTGACGTTGAAGTAAGGGAGTCCACACTATGTCTGAGAAGTGTCTCAAGTGGTTCACCTATGGAATACCATAGGATTTTCGGTCTCCAGTTGATGTGAGTTATAATTTTTGGTGCCATGTTAAGAGGTTGCATAGTGTTGTATTATACCATTGATCAATTAAGGTTGTAGTAGCACAGGAGAGTAGTTGTGTTAAGCGGTTCGTATTTGTCTTGGGTCGAGAGGTAGCACTTTTAGGTCAAAATGGCTGAGTCAGTAGAAGAGGGAAGTAGCAGAGGTGCAGACATAATAGCAGACAGATTGGAACGGGCGTTGCGGCTCAATGTGAGACAATACCAGGCGTTAGAAGAATCACAGACACAGGTTAGGAACTAAAACAAGAACTCCAGGAACTAAAACAAGAACTCCAGCATGCAAAGAACCAAGACACTGATCTAGAGTATGGTGTAGGTAGGGACACAACCCCAACTGACCCACCGGCAGAAAGTGCCCACTCTGTACCACAATCAGGGAACGATACCACACACCCAGGTAGCCTTAGAGTTGATCCAGGGGTTCTTCCCAAACTAACGGACATGGCCAAGAGGGATGATAGGGAAACAGCCGTGTTCAACCTTAGTTATGTTAGAACGTTATCATTGGAAACACTAACAGGGCCGGATTCTGAGAGCCATATTAGAACTTTTTGTAGACAGGTAGAGTGGTTACTGAAGCAGGATGGCCATAGGGTAGAAGCGGCTCTAAGCAGAATGGAGAATCCCGTAGAACAGAGGGTTCTACAGGAATTGGATAGCAAGAAGATGTGGGATTGGAACACCCTTAAGCAAGCTTTGACAAAGTTCGACACAGGCCAGAATACTCTGAGTAAGGCATGGGAAGATTTTGTGAGAGAAGAATATCATGTAGAGGACGAGCCGGGAAGATGTGTGGAACGAATGAAGTATAAGCTGGCAGCCATAGAGAGTAAGTTTGAAGTGATACAAGGGAAGGATCAGCTGATGAAAGATGTATTGTATGAGGGATTGCCAGGGCAAATGCAGAGAGAGTTAAGAAGATACCACCAGTTAGGCATATCCTTAAAGCCCTTTTTGAACGAGTTGACAAAGTGTAGGGAATGGTATTTGAGATCACAGGGCAGGGGACAGCAACATGTTAGACAAACCCGCCAGGGACCAGTACCAGAGGATTATAGAGTCCAGGGGGACTATCGTAGGAACGAGACTGACGGAAGACCGGATCGGAACACGAGGGGGAAGGAAAATAACACTCAAGGTTAGACAGGAAATGAATGGTGCGGATATTGTAGGAAGGATACCCATAGTCCGCATAATTGCCCCTCCAGACCCAGACCAGGTTCATGTTACGCGTGCCTGAGGATGAACTGTAAGAGTTATTTCGCCACTTGTCCAGGACGCCAAGCTAGGAATCCCCCTTCGGGCCAATGACCACGACATCCGTTCCCACGCAGTTCTCCATGTATTAAGTTACCTATATGTGGACATACTTGTATAGCATTGGTTGATACGGGTAGTGAAGCTACTATCATTAAAGATAGCTTGGTTAGTGCCTTGGAGGTGGGGCCCATTAGGCCTTGTACCCAAAGATATGTAGCTATTAACGGGGAAGAGTTTAAGACCCTAGGCACTGTTGTCATCAGTGTACAGTTGTCCCGTAGGAAAAGAATCCGTCACCAAGCCGTAATAGTGGAAGATAACATGTTGGATACTGATGTATTATTGGGAGCAGACATTTTAGGCAGATTTGGAGTTTGGTAGCATCACGAAAAAAATCAGTTCAGTTGGGGGGGTCATAAACAAGTTTATTGGACACCAAGTCATGGAGGAAAGTTGCGAACGGTTGTCAAAGTCAAACAGTTCACGAAGGCTTCGATCTTATCTTCCCCCAAGGAGCTAACTAACTTACACATTGATAGGAAGACTACAATAAGTGGGCACAGTTCTCAGATTAGGCCAGTTAAAGTGAAGGTAGGGGTAGGTCAGACCATAAGTATTAGATTTACGCATAAGGGGCTGAAACAACAACCGGATATGTGTGTGATAGTCCAAGATGATTCCTGTGTTTATGTTCCTATGAGTAATGTTTCAGAGCAGCCAGTTTGTTTGAGTCCGGGTGCGGTTTTAGGTGAATATGAAGTAGTTAATGATGAGGAATTCTGTTACTTTGATGATGAAGGGAATAATCTCGGAACTATCTCACACATTTATGAAGAGTTAGGTGAGGTAGGCCGGTCTGTAGACATACCCCTGTGCTCACCACATCACCTGGCCATACAGAGAGAAGATGATAAGAGGTCTAACAAAATCCCCTTAAGACTGACTCATGATGTGAAATTCCCAACTAAATGCTTACTTTGTAGGGGTATGGAAAATTCCCCAGTCCACAAAATTAGACGAGCTCAAGAAGTACTAAATTCTATGGTACCAGACTGTGATGAAGTGAAACGTGGGGAAACTAGACAGGACAAATTGAAAGAGTTAATTAGGACCCAGCAATGGCCACACTTAGATAGGGACATGCGGACACACTTGCAACAGGTGGTAATGAATCATGATGCGTTGTTTGTCTTAGGTCCCAATGAAATAGGCACCATTAAGGGTTTGCCAGCTAACATCCCATTGGTTAATGAACAACCTGTAAGAGGACCTCAGTATAGGTATCCCGAGAAAGCCAAGGGTACTATTAAAGAAATGATGAGAGACATGAGAGATAGGGACATCATTGAACCATCAACCGCTGTCTGGCTATCACCTATCGTGTTAGTAACTAAACCTAATGGGTCGAAACGTATGTGCCTTGATTTCCGAGCAGTCAACAAACACTTGAAAATAGATATACAACCTTTGCCAAGGTTGGATGAATTAGTTGAGAAGGCTGCCGGAAATAAATATTATGCCACCTTAGATTTGAAAGATGCTTACTATCAGGTAATTCTTGACCCCCACAGTAGAGATATAACCACCTTCAGTGATGGGTATAATTTATGGCGGTTCAAACGCCTCCCTTTTGGTTTGTCAGCCAGCCCAGCCGTTTTTACGAGGGAAGTAAACAGGGTCTTAGCTCCTTTAGCAGAAGAAGATTGGGTCAGGAACTATCTAGATGATGTCATAGTGTGGGCTCCTGATTTCAATACCCTCATGGGCAGATTGGCTAAAGTATTTGACAGGTTTGTAAATATGGGAATCAAATTAAACCTATCTAAATGTCAGTTTGGTCAGAGACAAGTAAAATTCTTGGGACATATTGTTTCAGAGAAAGGCATTGAGCCGGATCCAGAGAATGTAAAAGCAGTAACAGACTGTAAACCACCCACTAATGTCAAACAAGTCCGACAATTTTTAGGGATGTGCGGGTTTTATCGTAAGCATGTTTCAAATTTTGCTAAGATCGCATATCCTATCACAGAACTCACTAGGAAACAAGCTGCCTTTGCCTGGACGGATGAATGCCAGACAGCTTTTGAAACGTTAAAGCGGACATTAGCTTCCTTTCCAGTACTAGTAAAAGTGGACATGGATAAACCATTTGAGCTACACAGTGACGCTAGTAATTTCTGTGTAGGAGCCTCACTGAATCAATTACAGGATGACGGTTCTTTGCGTCCTGTTGGGTATTTCTCTCGGAAGCTAAAGCCCGCGGAAACACGGTATTCCACCACCGACCAAGAAGCATTGGGGATAGTGTTAGCCTGTAGATTTTTCCATCATTTTCTGTGGGGTTCCCAATTCACCATCAAGACTGACCACCAGCCGTTAACGTCTGTTTTTAACAAGAAAACTAAAAGTCAAAGAATGAATAGATGGATGTTGGAAATGAGGGATTACATATATAAGATAGAGTACAAACCTGGAAAGGCAAATCTAGTCGCGGACGCATTGAGTAGGCCGGTAGGGGCCCTAAGGAAAGTAGCCAGGAGTAGGACGGTAGGTCAGCTCCCTCAGCTAGATGGTTTAACACCTCGGCAGTTAGGAATAGAACAAAGAAAAGACGAGAGGTGGGAAACATTGGCTAGTTATTTAGAAGGAGGACAGGTACCCAAACATAAATATCCAAAGACGACTATTGACAAATTTGAAGTAGCGGAAGGGGTATTGTATTTAGTAAAGGAACAAATTGACAAAGCATTGCTGTACTGCCTTGTAATACCTGATCATTTGCGTAAAGCAGCACTAGAGTGGGCACATAACAGAGAGGCCTCAGGTCACTTAGGACAGTGGAAGACTATAGCCAGAGTAGAAGGCCTTTTCTATTGGCCAAATTATCGCAGAGACTGTGTGAAATTTGTAGAATCATGTGAAGTGTGTCAAAGGTTCAAAGGGACGAAAGGGTTAGAACAGCAATGGCAGGGGATGTCAGAAGTAACTAAACCTTTGGAGAGAGTATCTGTGGACTTGACAGACTTACATAATAGTGCGAAGGGGTATCGCTATGTGTTGACCGTCATAGATCACTATTCTAGGTTTGTCAATTTCTACCCGTTGAGGACCAAATCCACTCAGGAAGTGACCAGGGAATTTAGTAAATTCATTCATGTCTTTGGTAGCCCTGGAGTAGTCATTGCAGATAATGGAGGGGAATTTACAGCAACACAATTTAGAGAACTATGTAACGTAACTGGCATTAAGAACTATTTTACATTGCCTTACCACCCTAGAGGTAATAGTGTCACAGAGAGAATGCACAGGACCCTTAAAACAACACTTGCAATCATGTGTGAAGATAATCCACTTCAGTGGCCAAAATTTCTCAGTCCCGTGCAGTCGGCTCTGAACACGTCTGTCCATGCCACAACTGGAGTACAGCCTCATTTTGCTTTCTTTTCAAGGCATGTACAAAGACAAGTAGGAATTGACTTACCTATAATAGAGAGTGAGAGCAGTCAAGAGTTGAAAGAAGCCCATAGGTTGATAAAAGAGATGTCTGCCAGGATGTCACGAGAGACCAGAGAGAGAGCAAATAGATCAAGAACGAACCAAACTATGCAGTTAGGAGAAACAGTATGGGTGAGGAATGAATGGCCCAACCCTGGGACCAGTAGGAAGTTGAATACCAAGTGGAAGGGTCCGTACACTATAACAGAAATTATACGAGATGGTGCCGCATATGAGTTGACTAACCCCTTGGATGAAAGTGAGGTGATAAAGAGAGCGGCTGAGAAAGTAAAGAGGTATGTAAGTAGAGACATGTTTGTTCAGCTGAATGAGCCCTTACTTCCACCATGTGATTCTTCCTCGGACTCGGGGTCAGACGAGACAGATGAGGAAAGTGATGACGGAAATGTGGTCGGTCAACCTGCAAGTAGATTCCCTGTGAGGCAGAGGAGACCAGTAGTTAGAATGGATTTGTAGGAAATCTAGTTCCAGAATGTTGCTTCAATTGAATATTATTGGCTTTCCAGTTGTTAGGTTGATTTGTTGAATTATAAAGTTTTGGGTGGGGGAGACAGTTGCTCAGATGGTTTGTCGGGATGCTTTTTGAAGATCAACTATTAGTAGTGGTCTCTATATTGTCAGAATTTTTTTTGGGTTGTTGACTTCGTCAGTCGTACTGAAGTCACCCCAACATTATAAATCCCAGTTCTTATGAACTGAAGTCCGGAAATCCAGTTGCTGCCTATGTTGTTGAAAGAAAAAATCTCAGTTTATGTGTGTCAAAAGTTTGTGGGTTGTTGACTTCGTCAGTCGTACTGAAGTCACCCCAACATTATAAATCCCAGTTCTTATGAACTGAAGTCCGGAGATCCAGTTGCTGCCTATGTTGTCGAAAGAAAAAAATCTCAGTTTATGTGTGTCGGAAGTTTTGTTTGGGTTGTTGACTCGCTCCGGGTGAGGGAGTCACCCCGACTTTCAAATACCAGTTCTTTTGAACTGTGAGATAGAAAATACGGGTTTTGTGTTATGAACCCCAATGTGTATGTCTAGAACCATGGTTTTGTGTTGAAAAGGTGAATTATTATTGAAAGGAAGTAGTAATCTGAGGAAGTGTCTGATGTAACTAATTCCCCATTCATAGACAAGAATTTAAATTCCTTAGGATATGTAATTTCATGCAGAGAACTTTTGTTGTAGATGTAATGTCAAAGAGTCACTGTTTATGTGCTGGGGCCAAAAGTAGGTTGAGGTATTACGCTGATGAACTGTTAAGGGAATGTTCCCTATACTATATTGTACTGAAATAAGAATTGATAAGTTGTGGTATGTATAGGTAACGGAGACTCGAGTATGAAAAGTTTGTCTCCTTATAATTTTCTTTTTACTGATATATTGTATACCGAACTAGCAGGATTGTAAACGGTTGTCTGATGTATATGGTAGCGGAGACGCTCGTAGGAAACGTTTAAGTCTCCTTATGTTTTGTGTGATGGATTAAGGTACTCTAATCATGAACTGTTAGGATGTTGTAAAATGTATGTACACTACAGCGTTAGTGCTCTGCATATTATTTCGCATAATATGAATCTTTGGGAGGGGAAGGCTATGTACTGCGCACATCATTGTCATCCCTAAAAATCCCATCTAATTCATATTACGCTCCATAACATTCAAATGCACCGCGCTTGTAGAACCTCAGAAAACGGGAAACATTGAGAAAGGACAACTCACCTACTCAAGGTTCCTAGACCATGTGTTGTATTGTACCCAGGTATAGTTATATCATATCAAGTGTATGTATTCATAGCATTAAGGATCACTCAGGGTAGGCATAAGATGAATGTTAAAGTCCAGTTGAGCCGGACTAGTGTACTGTAAGACTAAGTGTGGATCAGGGTTTGAAGGTCCTACTATTTACGTCTGTGAGCGTGTAGCGAACATAACTCCAACAGATATCATATGAAAATACATGAGAACAATGATCTGGAAAAAGGATAAATGTATCAGAACTATGTGAGGTGTTGACAGTGATCTAGAAACTATACTGGAAAGGAAATATCGTGTATGCGTCGGTATGAATTTAATACACCTCGTAGCCTCACGTGACATATACCCACGACAGGTACAGTGATCAGAGAATCTTATGTCTGTGTTCAAATAGTGCAATGTGTGAGAGGAGGATCCCTCATTACAGTTTTTAAGTGAAGTTGATACACCCCCGCCATGATCATTCGGCTTTTGTTTCAAGGCGCGTCATGTACCCGCCTCAGATGCCCCGTTGATATTATAATCCCAGGCATTTACCCAAGCACTAGCAAACCAAGACCTTACCTTAGTGTGTAATTTAGGATTAATATATGTGTTTATAAGAAATGAGTGACAATATACCGTAAAGTGTTCAGGTGAGAACCATAAGAAACAAAAGTGTAAATTGAGGATTGGAAACTGTAGGCCTATGTGACGAGGAGCGGCGGGAAGCCGGCCTTAGTCCTTCCCGTTCTGCCGTCACCACAGGTCAGTGTCCTAGCGGGCTATATCCCGCCCTACAATTAAGGTTGATAAATAGAAGTTACTACAGTTTAAAGCTTTGCCGGATATATAAGTGTGATAGGGATGTGTTAAGGGGTGGGATAACCGCCCGTCAGGCATTATTTCTCAGTCCTTCCCGTTCTGCCGTCACCACAGGTGCCATGTGGTCGGAGCATCTTGCCGCCCGGCCGCCATTGTCCCTTTGAGCGTCACACCAGGTGGGGATTACTCCCCGCTATACCAGTCCACTGTGAACCGGTGGATTCCCAGCGCACCACTCCACATGAATAGTCACAACTAAGGAGACCGTGAGAAACTGCGGTCGTCACTTGGAGCGACCTATAATACCAGGCGTAGAAATAGTGCTGGTATGTCTCTAGGTGAAGCCCTCGTCTTTACCCACCCAGGGCGGTGTGCGAACGAGGTGCCCGTTGTGTATACCTAAAAGTCACAAGGAGTCACATACTTGCAGGTATGGAGTGTAACAGGTGTGTTGAGATGGTGCTACTATGTATGATAACCGACGGTGCTATAGTCCACGCAGGTGGAGCAGTCTGATGTGTTAAGGGATATTGTAAGAAGGAACGACCGAGGTACGGCGTTCACCGATTGTTATGCAATAAGTAGGTGGATGACCCGCCAGCAATGTAAGAGTCTGGGGCCCAGCTGGGTAACCAAAATTCCGTTGTTCTTCTGAGGAAGGCCAATTCATGTATATGTTTTTTTACCAGTAAGTTTTATAAGGAATAAATCAATTAAGACCTGTTATGGTTTCCCCCTTCTTTACCCTTATCGATCCGGTCAATGGAAAACCTAACCCAATGCCTAGTCCACTCTGCCCGCTACCTAACGAGCTACATGCTGTCCAGAGGGGGTCTGGTGGCAGCGACCCTTAGAAATTAAGATTAGAGTTAAGTTATCTCCTTAGACTTAGTGACCCCAGTTCTGGCAGTATAGTGTAGTGTAGATAGTGTATCATGTGTAGTGTAGTGTAGATAGTGTACCATGTGTAGTGTAGATAGTGTACCATGTGTAGTGTAGATTGTGTACCATGTGTAGTGTAGTGTAGATAGTGTACCATGTGTAGTGTAGTATAGATAGTGTACCATGTGTAGTGTAGTGCAGATAGTGTACCATGTGTATTGTAGTGTAGTGTAGATAGTGTACCATGTGTAGTGTAGATAGTGTACTATGTGTAGTGTAGTGTAGATAGTGTACCATGTGTATTGTAGTGTAGTGTAGATAGTGTACCATGTGTAGTGTAGATAGTGTACATGTGTAGTGTAGTGTAGATAGTGTACCATGTGTAGTGTAGATAGTGTACCATGTGTAGTGTAGTGCTGATAGTGTACCATGTGTAGTGTAGTGTAGATAGTGTACCATGTGTAGTGTAGTTTGTTTACATTGTGTAGTGTAGTGTACATAGTGTACCATGTGTAGTGTAGTGTACATAGTGTATCATGTGTAGTGTACATAGTGTATCATGTGTAGTGTACATAGTGGACCCATGTGTGGTGTACATAGTGTACCATGTGTAGTGTAGTGTACATAGGTACTGTGTAGTATACATAGTGTAATATGTGTAGTGTACATAGTGTACCATGTGTAGTGTAGTGCACATAGTGTATCATGTGTAGTGTAGTGTAGATAGTGTATCATGATTAGTGTACATAGTGTATCATGTGTAGTATACATTGCGTATCATGTGAAGTGTACATAGTGTATCATGTGTAGTGCAGTGTACATAGTGTATCATGTGTAGTGTAGTGTACATAGTGTAATATGTGTAGTGTACATAGTGTATCATGTGTAGTGTAGTGTACATAGTGTATCATGTGTAGTGTACATAGTGTATCATGTGTAGTGTAGTGTACATAGTGTATCTTGTGTAGTGTAGTGTACATAGTGTAATATGTGTAGTGTACATAGTGTATCGTGTGTAGTGTAGTGTACATAGTGTATCATGTGTAGTGTAGTGTACATAGTGTAATATGTGTAGTGTACATAGTGTATCATGTGTAGTGTAGTGTACATAGTGTGTCATGTGTAGTGTAGTGTAGTGTACCATGTGTAGTGTAGTGTAGATAGTGTACCATGTGTAGTGTAGATAGTGTACCATGTGTAGTGTAGTGTAGATAGTGTACCATGTGTAGTGTAGTGTAGATAGTTTACCATGTGTAGTGTAGTGGGAGCATATATTGTCGGTTTTAGATTCCAGACTACTCGACGATACACCTTTCAACTCCTTTACGTAACAGGGGACTAATATACACACACTTACAGTTGGTTTAGAAAATTTTGTTGTTTGGTTTACATATTGAAATACTGTGCTTTGTTTACCTGGCTTTAGATGGATGTAAATGATCTTGTTTACAGTTATGTATGATGTTAAATAAAGATCATGTTTACAGGTTGTTGTTTACAGAGTTGAAGATATACGCTGTGTTTTTTTATTTGTAGTCATGGCAACTCATTACGTGTGTGTGTGTGTTTGTTTCACCTCAGCAGCCACCCACACCCGCCCACACGCCCCGACCTTGACATAGGGGCGTGGGGAGAGTGGGGGAGGGATGAGTGGGGAAGAGGGGAGGGAAGAGGAGTGGGGGTGGGGGGGGAGAGGTTGCCATGTTGGGAGGATGACAAGTGAAGAAGATTATGCGCAGTGTATATATGTGTGTGTGTGTTTATGTAAGTGGCTTGTGTGTTGATGTACTGTACGAGTCTTCTCTGTTAATGTACTGTACATCCTATGTGTTGATAATGCCGCGTCTCGTGTGTTAATGGTGAGTCATTGTAACAACAGATGACGTCATTAGGATTAGGCATTAGTGATGATGCTGTAATGACCCCCCCCCCCCTAGTGCTGGCTGACTGGGTGATTACAGTGTTATGTGACTGTACTTGTCTTCTGTAATAACACACACACACACACACACACACACACAGGAATATGGTAACTACAGTGATGATGAACTAAACTATAATGTGTATATTCATGAAATCTCTCTCTCTCTCTCTCTCTCTCTTCTCATACCAGTACTAATGTTTATTTTCTTCATTCAAAGGTGAGTTGTATAATGACCCGCTGGCAATGAAGGAACTCAGGTGATGTATAAATTAAAATGCGCCTAACCTAACGCTAACCTGACCTAACCTAACGCTAACCTGACCTGACCTAACCTGACCTAACCTAACGCAAACCTGACCTAACCTATCGCTAACCTGACCTAACCTGACCTAACCTAACGCTAACCTAACCTAACGCTAACCTGACCTAACCTGACCTAACCTAACGCTAACCTAACGCTAACCTGACCTAACCTAACGCTAACCTGACCTGACCTAACCTGACCTAACCTAACGCTAACCTGACCTTACCTGACCTAACCTGACCTAACCTGACCTAACCTAACCTAACCTAACGCTAACCTGACCTGACCTAACCTGACCTAATCTAACCTAACGCTAACCTGACCTGACCTAACCTGACCTAACCTCGACTACCTGTACACTAGACCAACCTGATCAAATGTTATAGTGTTATATGCTAAAATGCTAGTTACCTGTACACCCTTTATGGAAGAATCAGCCTTCGTGTTAATATTAAAGAAAATTTAAAGAATGTAAAAAAAATGTTAAATTATAAGCTATAGGAGAAGAGGAAATCTTAAGTTTCATAGTTAGGTTTAAAGGGTTGAATTACGAGTACGAATTGGTTGTTAAGGAGAGTGTTGGTAGTTATGTGGTTTACTCCTTCACGCCATCACGTGGGCGGCTGTGACTGACTGACTGACGACTGACTAATTGAGTGACGACTGGCTGGCTGACTGACGACTGACTGAATGACGACTGCCGACTGACTGACTGACTGAATCCACGTCTTGTGTTGTGTATTACGTCTTTAGGAAGTTGCTGTTCAGGTATATACAGGTGAGGTAATTACACACACACTAAAAGATGATAAATTAATATAACAAAACACTAGACACACACAATACCACTTAACATAGCTCCTAGGTTAGGTTAGGTTTAGGTTAGGTTAGGTTAGGTTAGGTTAGGTTAGGTTTGGTTTGGTTTGGTTTAGTTTAGGTTTAGGTTTAGGTTAGGTTTAGGTTAGGTTTAGGTTAGGTTTGGTTTAGGTTCAGGTTAGGTTTAGGTTAGGTAATTTTGTGTATAGCTTCTCTCTCTCTCTTCTTGTCACTATTGTTTGTTTTTGTTCTTTGTTTGTTTTCACTTGTTACTCCTTGTATCCACCTGTGGGTCTCTCCTCCACGGTCTGTTTATTGGATGATTTAGGTCTCCAGTGGGTATTGTTTTGGTCTTGGCTTTTTTATTTGGCCTTTTTTTGATTTTGGACTTTTTTTTATTTGTTTTTTGGACTTTTTTTTGTTTGCACTTGTTTATTACCTTGGCATTGGTCACAATGCTCTACACACTCATCAGCACCAGTCCATCACACACACACACCCACACACACACACACACACACACGCACACATATACCGGTACATAAAAATACTGTGTGTGTGTGTGTGTGTGTGGTTACTATTGATTTACAATTCTCTCTCTCTCTCTCTCTCTCTCTCTCTCTCTCTCTCTCTCTCTCTCTCTCTCTCTCTCTCTCTCTCTCAGAGAGAGAGACCCTAGGTGGTGAATAAACTCGGTGAAAGAGTTATATTTTTGCATAGCTCCAATAGGTATAGGTCAACAGTAATTAGTGAGTCATTATTACCATAAACAATTCTGGTGGAGAGCAAATGACAGCTCCGGTTTAATTGGTAATAGTGGGAGAGGTGGAGGTAATGTATGATGGAATACAGGATGGCAGGTATGTATGTATGGAAATATGTATGTATGTATGTATGTATGTATGTATGTATGTATGGATGGATGGATGTATGTATCTCGTTTATTTACCTGTGGGTCTCATTAATTAATCCTAGACTGGCCTGTCTCTCAACCTTCTGTATAAAAGTACAGAACAAAACCCTAGAAATTATTGTTGTTTCATTTTACCCTCTAACAGTTTACCCTGTCTCTCGTTAACCTTATCTCATCAACACATATGACCTCTGACCTTTTGACCTCCCCGTACATTCCTACCCTTTTCCAATAATCAATGGCCTTCTCTACGGTGGGCGGGTCGCGTGGGAAATAAGATTACCTGGTGGTTACTTCTCACCCGCCAAGAAGTGACCATCTTACCTGAAGGGCACTAATCACCTTGTACACCTGGGTGGGGGGGGGGGGGGTGGGGCGTCCGGTACTCCGTGACCCATTAGAACCTTCGGCTGCCAGATAATACTGTAAGGGCTTATAAAGATAGAGGAATGAAGGGCGCTAAGCTGATACGTGTCGATGTGGGGAACAGAAACAAAAATCACAGAAAATATCATACTTCGTAAATACCGTCAACAACTATAGTAATAAAACCGAAAGTATGTTAAATTGGTCGATAATTGGCAATATTTGACTAGCACACTATATCACGGCATTATAGGTATATTTCCACAAGTAATGAAGCACATATAGTTTGTCGTCGTACTAGTACAGGCAATAGCGACCACTGGGTCTTTTCACACATTTCCGCGGCAATTTGATACACATTGTGGCAGACTTTTTAGACCAAGTTAATTACTGTCCCCCCACCCACCTGCCCACCCGCCCACACGTCATCCCCTCAACAGTACCGACCTCACAACTTTCCAATAATTGTTATGCTCTTATGTTCATTGATGACTAATAATTTTTTACGAATTTTATATAGTGATTGTAATTATGTGTCGTATTGTACTGGACAAATTGTGCAGCTAGCCAAATGTCATGTTAGTTATGACAAATGTAAAATAATTGCACTGTCATAATTAGTTCAGTTACGTTACACCTCGCTGCAGATTGACGTAGTTGGGTTAAATTTTGGTTAACAGAAACATCAGTTAAGAGAGATGTTAATTGATCACCTGAAGATTAGACCTTAACGCTGCCTCGGTGAGTTAATTAAGTTAGGTTACCACACACACACACACACACACACACACACACACCAGCTGACACAGGGGCTCCGGAAAGAGCTTATTCTACCCTGACGTCATATGTGTGTTACGTATTATTACAGATGTGAATGTATAAGAACATAAGGAGTCTGCAATAGGCCGGTTGGCCTGTGCATGGCAGCTCCTGTCGAGAGTCGCTTGTAAGTGTCCAGTGTGTATGTGTGTGTGTGTGTGTGTGTGTGTTGAAACCAGTTAAGTCACTTAAAACTTACACTTAACTCTCTTTAGTAGTGTTCTTTTCGCCACCGTTTTATCACCCAATTATGTCTGTCTCCTATTATGTACACCTTTACTGTGTACATCTTTACTGTGTACACCTTTTATTATGTACACCTTTACTGTGTACACCTTTTATTATGTACACCTTTACTGTGTACACCTTTTATTATGTACACCTTTACTGTGTACACCTTTTATTATGTACACCTTTACTGTGTACACCTTTTATTATGTACACCTTTACTGTGTACACCTTTATTATGTACACCTTTACTGTGTACACCTTTTATTTTGTACACCTTTACTGTGTACACCTTTTATTTGTACACCTTTAGAACATAAGAACATAAGAACATAAGAAAATAAGGAGTCTGCAATAGGCCGGTTGGCCTGTGCATGGCAGCTCCTGTCGAGAGTTACTACCACTCTCTATCATCCATGAATCTATCCAGCCTCCTTTTGAAAATTTCCAGCGTTCCCGCACTTACTACAAAGTTGCTAAGCTTGTTCCACTCGTCCACCACCATATTTGTGAACCAGTTCCTTCCTATCTCCCTCCTAAACCTAAACTTATCCAACTTAAATCCGTTGCTTCGAGTCCTATCCTGCTCGGATATTATAAGAACTTTATCTATATCCACACACTCAACCTCAGTTCATTACACTTTCATTTATCAGCTTCTCTCACTTACATTATAATGTAAGAGGAAATAAAGATAATGAATAATTATTCATTATCTTTATTTCCTCTTTATCAAACTCGTATTATGTATTCCATCTCTACACGTTAGGTTAGGTTAGGTTAGGTTAGGTTAGGTTAGGTTAGGTTAGGTTAGGTTAGGTGCTGCTTATTGGGACTTAAATCCAATCAGTTAATCACCTATAAGACGTTAAATCAATCTAGATTAAATTGTAAAATAATCTCTATTAAACTAACCTAACCTGTCATAACCTAACCTAACCTAACCCAACCTAACCCAACCTGTCATAACCTAACCTAACCTAACCTAACCTGTCATAACCTAACCTAACCTAACCTAACCTAACCTAACCTGTCATAACCTAACCTAACCTAACCTGTCATAACCTAACATAAGCTACCCTAACCTAACCTAACCTGTCATAACCTAACCTAACCTAACCTAACTTAACCTACCCTAACCAACTACAAGATTAAGTTAAGACTGGACCTTATGTAGAAGATACAGAGGGTGAAGTATATAGGTCTGTCTCTCAAGCACAGTCACGCGGAGAGAGAGAGAGAGAGAGAGAGAGAGAGAGAGAGAGAGAGAGAGGTGTGTTTGCCAAGGCGAAGTGATGCTTGTGCTAGGCTGACTTAGGGGCGGCGAGCTTGGGGGACGGGTAGTATATTCCCATCCTCTACTAACTACTCCACACATCTGCATAATTGGAAGGGAGGTCACAGGTCAACACACAAGGTCAAGAGACACCTGGGAATGAATGAGAGGAGAGAGAGAGAGAGAGCTATGAATCCTGAGCAGGGAGGACAAGGACCCTTCTGGCTGCCGGGAACCTCCTCATGTCTTCACGTGGGGAGGTGCAAAGTGTCGTGTTCTGTGTTGAGCTCATAAACTGGAGAATGAAATGGTTGCCTTAACATCACATGGATCACCAAACAGTTGCAACTATTTAATTGACACCACAAACGGCAAGTGACCCCCATAAAAATCCTAAACGACTCAGATAAGAACATAAGGAGTCTGCAATAGGCTGGTTGGCCTGTGCATGGCAGCTCCTGTCGAGAGTTACTACCACTCTCTATCAACCATGAATCTATCCAGCCTCCTTTTAAAACTTTCCAGCGTTCCAGAACTTACTACAAAGTTGCTAAGCTTGTGCCACTCGTCCACCACCTTATTTGTGAACCAGTTCCTTCCTATCTCCCTCCTAAACCTAAACTTATCCAACTTAAATCCGTTGCTACGAGTCCTATCCTGCTCGGATATTATAAGAACTTTATCTATATCGCCTTTATTGATTCCTTTCACCCACTTAAATACTTCTATCATATCTCCCCGCACTCTTCGTCTAGGGAATGTAAGTTAAGTTTCTTTAACCTATCCTGATATGGAAGGTTTCTAAGTCCCGGAATCATTTTCGTCATTCTTCGCTGCACCAACTCCAGTGAAATGATATCCATTCTATAATAAGGGCACCAGAACTGAACCGCATAATCGAGGTGCGGCCTGACTAGCGGAAGCTATAGTTGCAATAAGACCTCTGCACTCTTATTACTTACACTTCTAGATATAAAACCTAATACTCGGTTTGCCTTACTTCGAACATTAACGCACAGGTGTGTATATGATTAGAAATATGCGTGTGTGTGTGTGTGTGTGTGTAAGAGAGAGAGAGAGAGAGAGAGAGAGAGAGAGACGCACACACTCCCACTTTCTTGAAGTCTCGAGAGACACTGACTGAGGGTCTAGACTTTAGAGGCACATCAGGGTGGTTGCTAGTACATGCCATGTACCACCAGATGAAAAAGAACTTTAATTGTGAAAATATATATGTAAAAAAACACGGGCATATACTCTTTTCCTTTGCGTCACGGCGGACATTTAAATGGCCAGCGAGCACGTGGGTGTATTTAAATGCATCGTAAGGGCATTAAAACTGACCGAAATCTTTTCTGCGAGGCTTGCCAATGTCTCGGATGATATTTTTTATGAACGAATATGAGGACCCCATTTTGAGCGAAAAATGCCAATATTTTACCTGAATCTCCACTTAAAATGCTATAGCACAAAATTCTGACCTGATTGAGCAAAATGGATAACATTTTTGAGATCAGCATGCAAAATACACCCAGAAAAGCTTAATAATACATAAACCTCAAAAACTATGCAGGGCAGTGCAATTAATACCATCACAACCATCTCTCATATATACGTACACAAGAGGTATTTCTATAAGTATACCTATAAGATATTTCTATAAGATATTTCTATAAGGTATTTCTATAAGGTATTTCCATAAGATATTTCTATAAGATATTTCTATAAGATATTTCTATAAGGTATTTCTATAAGGTATTTCTATAAATATACATAACACTCCAAAAAAATGAAAACGGTAAAGAGACGAAGGTGTAGGTGTTGACAGTATACGAATCAAGGTGATGATATGGTGGAGAGGCAGACACACACACACACACGTCCCTACTGAAGCTAAGTGTTGGTTATCTTCACTACACCATGGCTCTATATGTACACTCTATCCCAGCTGAGTGTATGTGAAGTATATTTCTCGTGTATACTTCTCTAGGATCAATACACCCCGTTTCGTCAGTATTTCCTCCTCTTATCCAGGACACGTAATTATAACATCAATTACATCAATTACACCTGCATGGCCACCAACACATCTCATTTCTCCTTTATCTTTTACTCAGAGGGAAAGAGTAGCCTTAAGAATCGATACTAACCTAACCTAACCTAATCTAACCTAACCAAACCAAACCTAACCTAACCTAACCTAACGTAACCTAACCTACCTTTCCCAAGACTGCTACAGAACACAGCAGGTTAATTGTGTCGTGGGCTACAAGATTCAGGTAGAATATGACATACAACTCTAATTTCCTTCGACTTAAAATTTACCAACAATGAAAAAACAGAACACGTGGATTTTTTCGAGGTACTGGAAACATTATAAATATGATCATAGTTTATCAGGTAGAGATGAGGTGTAGATCAGTCAGTACCTTGTGGGTAATTACCTGTTCCAGTACTCAGGTATATGTAAACACAACTCCTCAAGTACAGTAAATCATTTGTTCTCTATGGTGTACTAAACGCCTCTAACTAACCTTAAACATTCTCAAACACACGTGATCAACCATTAAACATAAACTAACTAACATAAGCTATAGTGGTTTTATGTAAGGCATGGCAGTAAATCTTAACTACGGTCCAACTATGGTCATTATCAACCTCTTTAGTATACAGACTAAGGCAGGTAATGAATCTGATAATACGCCAGGTACTACACCAGGTAAAAAACCAGGTATCACGCCAGGTAACACGCCAGGTAATGAGAATCTTATCTATGTCACGCTAGACTATAAATCATCTCTTCCTCACAAACATTTAACTCAACAAATATACTTTAACTCAGGTGCACAGATCCTCATACAGAAAACATAGCCGGATATCGTATACACTCCACCTCACTCACGCCAACCTCCTGACCTCTCGGCTTATTTAGAGGCTATTTTTTGGCCTCTTACTCGTGTACAGAGTCCATGAGGGTAAATATCACTACCATCTTTAGAGTATAGACAAGACCCAGTGTGAGGTTGACCACATACAGAACTCTTTGGTAATAGAAATCTTACGAGAAAAAAAAATGAATAAAAATTAACAATACCAAGAACAATAATAATAACAGGAGCACTAATAAGAACAATAATAACAAGGCCGCCAAATATATATGTTCAATCATTATTATTATTGAACCTCATTGAACTCTTGGGATGAACACAGGACCACATAATTGAAGTAAATCTATCAAACTCCTTCAAGTGTCACCTAATCCTTACCATCCCAGACATTCATTACCTGATATAAACATTGACAAACACTCAACTATAAAGACTTCATTAATGACATCATATATACGCCTATAAATATAGGCGTATATACTTTCAATATAGTATGTACGATATTTTGTTCAACCAAGTTAGTTCATGTGGAAAATAAGTCCTTGTTTAAGTTAATATATTAAGGAAGCACCTGCACAGTGATGGGATATTATGCTTCACCTGGGAATTAAGCTTCGCCTTGGAATTAAGCTTCACCTGGTAATCAAGCTTCACCTGGCAATCAGATAGGTATTTGGTGTATGGCGGTCATAACAACACTCAGTCTTAACTCTATATTAACGTCCTCAGTTATGGTGCTGGTATTATTAACCTGTGATGAGCCTTAACTAAGTAAACAACAGTATCTCCAGGTGTGTTACTAATGAACACTGATGATGATGATGACTTGTCTAAAGTTAGTTATACCTTGTAGTTCTGGTTTAACCTAACCTAACCTAACATAACCTAATCGAACTAAATTCAACTATCCTAACCTAATTTAACCATACGCTAACTTAAATTTTACCCAACCCAACCTAACCTAACTTAATCCCAGAACAATGTAAATAACAAGTCGGAAATGAATCCGATTACATTTTATTTCAGAAAAGATTCAATAACACGAACCAAGACCAATCAAGAGGGGCAGATTATGGGTCAGATCACGTCACAGTAATGAGTTTATTGAGGCTAAAAACTTCAAAAATTATTCAGAAAAACTATGGACAAAATCAAAGGGAATTTAGGTTAACTCAAAACAGGAGGAGGGATAGAATGCGAAATTGAACCCGAATATATATTTTCAGTATTGCTAAAGGGTGACTCTGATGAACAAGACCCAGGGAAAACTACTTAATAATCACAAAGAAGTAATGTTAGAGACTAGGGAAAAACTTATAGGACATAGGAGGAACGAGGCTAAAAGTGAGTGGATGACAAATATGATAAAAGCAAAAGGAATGTGAAAAGTCTAAAGAAGATGATCTAGAAAGAAAATGAAAGGAGATAGATGATCATGACAGAAGGCATAATTATCGAGAATTATACAGAACGATTAAAGAAATGAACCAGTGATTTAAAATAATCAATATTTGCATTATCAACTAAAATGCCCGGAGCCTTAGAGTGCACCCAGTTTAGAACAATTAGCCTAATAAGTCCTGCCTACAAAGTTTTATTAAACAAAGTTAAGAAGAATAAAATTTAGAATAGACAGTGAGTAATCTAAAGACCAAAGTGGATTTAGAAAGGGAAAAGGAACTAGAGAAGGTGTTTGGTTTGAGAATTTTGTGTGAAAGGGCTGTAGAGGTCCAAAGAAATCTGTTTGTTCGCTTTGTTAATCTTTAAAAAGCCTTTAATAAGGTAAAACACAATAAACTTACAGAGTTCTTAGGAAAAAATGGTTAATAATGAAGAAGATATTAGAAATTTAAAGAATCTTTACCGGCAACAGGAGGCTGCAGTAAATAATGAACTTACTAATTGGTTCAAAAGTTAGACAGGGAGTAAGACTTTACTGTGTAATATACAGGGTGTTGCACTTATAGATGATGTATTGTAATCATTATGGCGGGAAGCAGTATTGGTGTAGCTAATTATTTCTTCCTGTGAAGCAGATGATGCCTGAAAGTTTCCAATGACGGAACACTACGACCTACCCATGAGAATTAACCTGGTGTAGCTCTTCATTCATACAATTCCATTACTCAAACGCAGCGTTAATTTCGAAAGCCATTTCCTGACAACGACTCCATTGTCGGAACAACTTCCTGAACTTTGTTAGGAAATTTGAGAACGATGGGAGTTTTCAACCAGCTCCGTATATGCGACGGCCTACACTCAGGACACAAGAGACAATCGCTGCTGTTGCAATCGCGAGAAGTTCGTCCCAGTCAGTTCGTCGTCTGTCACTACAATTTGGTGTCAGCCAAAGGAGTCTTTGGCGTATACCCCACCAAGATCTGCACTTGTGGCCTAACAAAATTAAGGTTGTGTGACAGCTGAACGATGCAGACTTTGGGAACGCCGCGATTTCTGTCGGTAGTTTCTTCACAAGTGCGATGAAGATTCAAACTTCATCAACAATGTCGTCTTCACAGATGAGGCGTACTTCGAGTTGACATGTGGCGTCAACAAACAAAACTGCAGGTTCGGCTCACAGGAAAATCCCAGATCATCGCTTCAAAGAGACCTGCAGCCTGTAAAGTGACAGTGTGGTCTGCTGTTGCGGCTGGATTCATTATTGGTCTATGTATTTTCGAGGAGAATAATCTGACTGTGACTGTCAACTCTTAACTCTACCTCCACATGTTGCAGCACTTTCTCCTTCCTGAACTGCAACGAAGGTACACTGCGTTTGAAGACATGTTGTTCCAGCAAGATGGTGCCACACAGCAAGAAGTGTGAATAAGTTTCTGCGCCAACACTTTGGAGACAGAATCATCAACATGTATCGACGATTTGACGGCAAACATCACTGCAACCATCAGCACTATCAGTCAAGACGCATTGTACGCAGTAATACACAATATACCGAGTGGCTGACGGAAAAGCAACCATTCTAATGGGCCCCATTGTTAGATGCAATGTTTAAGAAATAAACAGTTATGTCACAGCATAATCTCGGACCTCTGAGCTTTCCAGCCATGTGCTAGACGTAGCATTTACGTTGTTCATGATTTTTTTATAACACTAATAAATGTGGCATATATAAAAGCAACACCCTGTATATTTAGAATTCTTAATGAGAGAAGTTATAAGTGATAATGAAGGAATAAAAGTTAATGGTAAAGTAAAATCAAATAATACGCTATACACATAATACTGCTCTTACCACAGGTAGTGAAGAGGCATTACAAAAACTGGTTAACTGATTAGTGGAAAAAGGTGAAGAATATGGGTCAAGCGTTAATGCTGTAAAGACTAAAGTAATGGTTGTTTACAAATGGAAATAAATCCTGAAATAAGAATTATGGTAGACGACAGGGAACTTACACGAGTGGAAATATTGTGTATTGGGGAAGTAACATTAACTGTGATGGTAGATGTACGGAAGACATAACAAGACTAGGTCAAGAAAAACACCATTTAATTATCTAAAAAACCTTATAAACAGGAACATTAACTTCAGTTTGAGAAAAAGGTCTGCTGAAAGGCTATATATGGCCAGGACTGATGTATGGGTCAGAACCGTGGACACTT
>CAUDMG010000405.1:12500-47248 GCA_958450375.1 Homarus gammarus | reverse complement strand
CAAAACGAACGGCCCCGTCCGCTGACCCCCCCTATCATCCCCCCCCTTTTCTTTTTTGCAAGTTCTCTGTGGTATGCTATCAAATGGACCCCCGATTGACTCTGACGGGCTCCCATTCGGGTGTGCAAGTTCTCTGTGGTATGCTATCAAATGGACCCCCGATTGACTCTGACGGGCTCCCATTCGGGTGTGCAAGTTCTCTGTGGTATGCTATCAAATGGACCCCCGATTGACTCTGACGGGCTCCCATTCGGGTGTGCAAGTTCTCTGTGGTATGCTATCAAATGGACCCCCGATTGACTCTGACAGGCTCCCATTCGGGTGTGCAAGTTCTCTGTGGTATGCTATCAAATGGACCCCCGATTGACTCTGACGGGCTCCCATTCGGGTGTGCAAGTTCTCTGTGGTATGCTATCAAATGGACCCCCGATTGACTCTGACAGGATCCCATTCTGGTGTGCAAGTTCTCTGTGTTATGCTAACAAATGGACCCCCGATTGACTCTGACGGGCTCCCATTCGGGGGTGCAAGTTCTCTGTGGTATGCTATCAAATGGACCCCCGATTGACTCTTGACGGGCTCCCATTCGGGTGTGCAAGTTCTCTGTGGTATGCTATCAAATGGACCCCGATTGACTCTGACGGGCTCCCATTCGGGTGTGCAAGTTCTCTGTGGTATGCTATCAAATGGACCCCCGTTTGACTCTGACGGGCTCCCATTCGGGTGTGCAAGTTCTCTGTGGTATGCTATCAAATGGACCCCCGATTGACTCTGACGGTCTCCCATTCGGGTGTGCAAGTTCTCTGTGGTATGCTATCAAATGGACCCCCGATTGACTCAGACGGGCTCCCATTCGGGTGTGCATGTTCTCTGTGGTTTTCTTCAAATGGACCCCCGATTGACTCTCACGGGCTCCCATTCGGAGGTAAACCGTTTCTGGTTTAGTGTTTAATATGATTGAGGTACCCTTACCCTTACTCTTGTGAATTTGTGCATTCCACCGAACAAGGGAGTAATTTTCATGACAGTCTCCCACTCGTTACATGCAGATTCTCGGATCATTTTGTTATGTATGCAATTCAATGAACCCTTGATTAACTCTGACGGTCTCCCATTCGTGTGTGCAAGTTTTCTGTGGTGTGCTATCGAATGGACCCCCGATTGACTCTGACGGGCTCCCATTCGGGTGTGCAAGTTCTCTGTGGTTTGCTATCGAATGGAACCCCGATTGACTCTGTCGAGCTCTAATTCTGGTGTGCAAGTTCTCTTTTTTATGCGTCGAATGGAACCCCGATTGACTTTGACGGGCTCCCATTCGGGTGTGAATGTTTTCTTTTTTATGCGTCAAATGGACCCCCGATTGACTTTGACGAGCTCCCAATCGGGTGTGCAAGTTCTCTGTGGTATGCTATCAAATGGACCCTCGATTGACTCTGACGGGCTCCCATTCGTGTGTGCAAGTTCTCTGTGGTATGCTATCAAATGGACCCCCGATTGACTCTGACGGGCTCCCATTCGGGTGTGCAAGTTCTCTGTGGTATGCTATCAAATTGACATTTGATTGACTCTGACGGGCTCCCTTTCGGGTGTGCAAGTTCTCTGTGGTATGCTATCAAATGGACCCCCGATTGACTCTGACGGGCTCCCATTCGGGTGTGCAAGTTCTCTGTGGTATGCTATCAAATGGACCCCCGATTGACTCTGACGGGCTCCCATTCGGGTGTGCAAGTTCTCTGTGGTATGCTATCAAATGGACCCCCGATTGACTCTGACGGGCTCCCATTCGGGTGTGCAAGTTCTCTGTGGTATGCTATCAAATGGACCCCCGATTGACTCTGACGGGCTCCCATTCGGGTGTGCAAGTTCTCTGTGGTGTGCTATCAACTGGACCCCCGATTGACTCTGACGGGCTCCCTTTCGGGTGTGCAAGTTCTCTGTGGCATGCTATCAAATGGACCCCCGATTGACTTTGTCGGTGTCCTATTCGGGGGTAGAACTTCTTTGGTATGTCGTATAATGTGATCGGGGTGCCCCTACCCCTAACTATAGTGAATTTGTGCATTCCACCGAACAAAGGCGGACATTATCATGACCAACTCCCACTCGGTGTGGGCAGATTCTCGGATCATTTTGTATAGTATGCTATTCAATTGACCTTCGATTGACTCTGACGGGCTCCCATTCGGAGGTGGAACTTCTCTGGTATATTGTATAATGTGATCGAGGTGTCCTACCCCTTACTATAGTGAATTTGTGCATTCCACCGAACAAGGGAGGACATTTTCATGACCGTCTCCCACTCGGTGTATGCAGATTCTCGGATCATTTTGTTTAGTATGCTATTAAATTGACCCTCGATTGACTCTGACGGTCTCCCATTCGGGTGTGCAAGTTCTCTGTGGTATGCTATCAAATGGACCCCCGATTGACTCTGACGGGCTCCCATTCGGGTGTGCAAGTTCTCTGTGGTATGCTATCAAATGGACCCCCGATTGACTCTGACGGGCTCCCATTCGGGTGTGCAAGTTCTCTGTGGTATGCTATCAAATGGACCCCGATTGACTCTGACGGGCTCCCATTCGGGTGTGCAAGTTCTCTGTGGTATGCTATCAAATGGACCCCCGATTGACTCTGACGGGCTCCCATTCGTGTGTGCAAGTTCTCTGTGGAATGCTATCAAATGGACCCCCGATTGACTCTGACGGGCTCCCATTCGGGTTGTGCAAGTTCTCTGTGGTATGCTATCAAATGGACCCCCGATTGACTTTGTCGGTGTCCTATTCGGGGGTGGAACTTCTTTGGTATGTCGTATAATGTGATCGGGGTGCCCCTACCCCTTACTATAGTGAATTTGTGCATTCCACCGAACAAGGGCGGACATTTTCATGACCGACTCCCACTCGGTGTGTGCAGATTCTCGGATCATTTTGTATAGTATGCTATTCAATTGACCTTCGATTGACTCTGACGGTCTCCCATTCGGGTGTGCAAGTTCTCTGTGGTGTGCGCTCAAATGGAACCCCCGATTGACTCTCACGGGCTCCCATTCGGAGGTGGAACTTCTCTGGTATATTGTTTAATGTGATCGAGGTGTCCCTACCCCTTACTATAGTGAATTTGTGCATTCCACCGAACAAGGGCAGGACATTTTCATGACCGTCTCCCACTCGGTGTATGCAGATTCTCGGATCATTTTGTATAGTATGCTATTCAATTGACCCTCGATTGACTCTGACGGGCTCCCATTCGGGTGTGCAAGTTCTCTGTGGTATGCTATCAAATGGACCCCCGATTGACTCTGACGGGCTCCCATTCGGGTGTGCAAGTTCTCTGTGGTATGCTATCAAATGGACCCCCGATTGACTCTGACGGGCTCCCAATTCGGGTGTGCAAGTTCTCTGTGGTATGCTATCAAATGGACCCCCGATTGACTCTGACGGGCTCCCATTCGGGTGTGCAAGTTCTCTGTGGTATGCTATCAAATGGACCCCGATTGACTCTGACGGGCTCCCATTCGGGTGTGCAAGTTCTCTGTGGTATGCTATCAAATGGACCCCCGATTGACTCTGACGGGCTCCCATTCGGGTGTGCAAGTTCTCTGTGGTATGCTATCAAATGGACCCCCGATTGACTCTGACGGGCTCCCATTCGGGTGTGCAAGTTCTCTGTGGTATGCTATCAAATGGACCCCCGATTGACTCTGACGGGCTCCCATTCGGGTGTGCAAGTTCTCTGTGGTATGCTATCAAATGGACCCCCGATTGACTCTGACGGGCTCCCATTCGGGTGTGCAAGTTCTCTGTGGTATGCTATCAAATGGACCCCCGATTGACTCTGACGGGCTCCCATTCGGGTGTGCAAGTTCTCTGTGGTATGCTATCAAATGGACCCCCGATTGACTCTGACGGGCTCCCATTCGGGTGTGCAAGTTCTCTGTGGTATGCTATCAAATGGACCCCCGATTGACTTAGACGGGCTCCCATTCGGGTGGGGTTAGGTAACGAAAAATTGATGGGTGTAAATCCCTCCTCCCCCCCAACCAAGAAGGAGTTAACAGGGATGGTTTATACTTCACTAATTCAGTCAAGTATTATATCTATAACAATTCTCTCTCTCTCTCTCTCTCTCTCTCTCTCTCTCTCTCTCTCTCTCTCTCTCTCTCTCTCTTATGGAATAGTGTAAGTGAGGTAGAATGATATAGTGTGTGTGTGTGTGTGTGTGTGAGAGAGAGAGAGAGAGAGAGAAAGAGAGAGAGAGAGAGAGAGAAAGTGGGGTCGGGCGAGAGGGAAGGAGAGACGTTCTTACCTGGCTTATTAAATTCTATGGAGCCTCTTCCTGTCTGCTGAGTGCCGTCTTCGTCTTTATAGAGTCTCAGTTCAAACACTATATGATCAGCCGTCAGTTTTTGCGACAGGTCTTCGAAGGTTGAACAGTTTGACTGGATTTTGGTACCCTTAATGGTATCCTCAGTCACTGGATCTTCGTCGTTGATGTATGTAAGTTCAGCGAGCTTGTATGAAATCAGGTCGTCCTCGCAACAGATTTGAAATGACGTTCCCAGAATTACTTCATTCATCGTCACTATGGTAACATTATCTGAAAGAAAATGAGAGTAATTTATACATATGTATTTATAGAAGTAGAGTAGGTTTTATATACATTTATGGATGATATGAATTATAAAATTATCTATAATATTGATAATTGGGTTAACGCTAATTATTCCTTTAATATGATGGTGTGTTAATATACAACTCATCTGGTCATCTTAGTTACAATCACGAGGTCAGTTGGCTGGGTCAGGTCAGGTCAGGTTCAGCCTCTATGTAAGGTCAAAAGGTCAGGTATACAAGATCACGGGCTACGTTGACTGACGGTGGGTTTATCAAGGCCTGTGTGTCCTCAAGGTCAAAAGGTCAATTGATCAAGGTCACAGACTCTCTTAGGTGTGCCCTCAAGGTCAAAAGGTCAAGGTCAAGGCCTCTCTTGGGTGTGTCTTCAAGGTCAAAAGGTCAGTTGATCAAGGTCACGACCTGCCTGTCCTCAAGGTCAAAAGGTCAGTTGATCAAGGTCACGGCCTGCCTGTCCTCAAGGTCAAAAGGTCAGTTGATCAAGGTCACGGCCTGCCTGTCCTCAAGGTCAAAAGGTCAGTTGATTAAGGTCAGGTCTGGAGAGGTATAACAAGGGTAATGGTCTTGGTCTGATGCAGTGAAATTATATATACTTTTATACATCATGAAGTGTACTGAAATGATGCCCTGTGTGTGTGTGTGTGTGTGTGTGTGTGTGTGTATTGTATCGTCTTCACCCGTTTTGTTGGTGAGGAGAGAGGGAGAGCGAGACTTCGTTTTTCTCTTTTCAACGTAGAGGAACTGATTCACACCTCTGCATCCACTGACCGACACACATAATATACGAAATAGTTTTATGAATCACGACTAGGAGTTCAATGGACGCCGGACCCTTCTCATTTCAGACCCTAATAGGAATGAATCGAACCTTAGTCACATTGGTAAGAGACGCTCGCTACACCTGTTTACACGTACGTACAGGTAGACTGGTGGGAGTTAGTTTACAAAAATGAGACAGATGGGTAAACTAAATTCTGGTATACCTTGAGAGTACTAAATATACCCAGACATGATCGATTGTTAAAACCATTAGAATTTTTATCTTTTTTTTAAGTATTTTTTGATATGTTTTGTAATATGTTTTAGAATATGATCGAGGCCAAGATTCTTAAAGCTTCCCATAGTGGATATTCCTCGTTACTGATGATTTAAGAATATACAGTTGCGGGTAATATTCAGTTTAGGAAGAGAAACATATTTATAATGGTAACTTGGTGTATCACATGAAGATTAGACACCCTTTGTTTATTATGAACTTGTGTTGGTATTAGAACAAAACCTTGAACATTATCAACTTATTATGGCTTATTTAATATCATACAAAAAAAATTCAAATCATTCAATATTAAATATCAACTAAAAAATAATAGTCAATGTTTTAATAATAATAATAATAATAATAATAATAATAATAATAATAATAATAATAATAATAATAACCTATAAATGATACAGAGAAAATTATCTATTTTACTGGAGTTTTTATATCGTGTAAAATATTGGATTGATGTTTAAATGTTACGTTTAGTTTGTTAGTTTATTTACATCATTTGTTTAGTATGTGACGTAGTGTGTAGTGTTCCTTTTAAATATATAGTTGTTGAAGATTATTAATACGTTTTAACCTTAATACGTTATAACCATAATTAATACGATATAACCTCAATATATGGATTAATTAAATATATACCGTATAGCACAAAGTTATGTCAAAATATAGGAGATATTTTTAGGTTCGGGAATAATATAATCATTTTTATTCACTCACTCTCTCTCTTCTACTACTACTACTTTAAACACTTTATTTATTTCAAATTTAAGTAATCTCTCCCCTTGATCACCCAAACGTCGCCGTAATAGCAGACATAAAATATTAGGTCTGAAACTAGAGACAGTACGTGTGTTAAGTTTCTCCTGAAGTATTTTCCGTAAATATTCATATATCCTGAATTTCCATTATGATTTTCACATATTTCGGGGTATTGTGGTCATACTGTTAATGGTAAGGCCACAAGGTGTACACGAAGAGGTGAGGTGGCAGAGTGGATATAGTGCTTAACTCCTGTCCTAAGCATCACTGGTTCGCGTCTCAATCCACCTATAGGTTTTAAGTGGCTATCTAACTTTACAGTTGGGGAAGTGAAGGAGATCGAGTGCAGTGCAGGCCACGCTGTTCCCTTGTTTACTGAAGGTTTAGTCACGTATACACACTGATTATATTAGTTTTGTTTATAGATAAGTTAGGGATTATAGCCAGTTTTTGTTTGTTTAATTATATATTTTAGTTCCATTCATATAAATACACTCACAACTAAAGTATTTATGAACAATCCAAAAACAATGTCACATTACAGTAATATGTTGAATAGCTTAGAGCCGACCGCCATACTTGTCCCGGTTAGGTAAACATCCTACAGCAAGATTGATTCACGTCCACTCGTACAATATATGGACGACTGACCCGCCAGTAGTGAAGACAACAGTATAGTACACTTTCGCTATAGATTATTTCAACGTTATTTTTATCTTATTAATTTGTTAAGTCAATTTCCGCATTTAAAGACCTTATTTACTGAAGATTAATAAAACCTAAGTCTTTTAAGTGTTACTAGTTATCTATTGAACTATAAGATTTGGTGGTAGTGTATTTATATGTCATTACAGATCTGATTGTTGTAACCTCTAACAGTAGAAGGTCAACTACCCATATAGTTTATTATAAAAAGTGTCTGAAGGTTATTCCTCTACACAGTATAAACTATCAAGTGTGGAAACTCATCTAACGGGACATTTTTCTCTGGTCAACATCCTGATAATATTGTACTGTAATGTTAAATTTGGTAGAGAGAAAACATATGGTATATTTATCAATGTTATGAGGAATTTATTTAGAGATATATCCGGATTTATTCGTTATATATGAATGATAATAAAAAAAAACCCACTTAGACTACATAAATATCACTGAGAGTAGTTATCAGTTTCCTATTTCCCTACAAACAATAATAAAACATAATTATTTGAACTCAGGACAACAGGGCCCCAGTGTGAGGTGTGAAGGTAGGGTTGGATCACATGCCTTTGTCTGTAGAAGGATTGAGGGGAACTTCAGCCGTGATCTTCACCTTAGAGTCCTCAGTGTCTACCACCAGTTTATCTTCTGATGTCTGAAGTAAAGAGAACTTATTAGTAAAGGATTCATGATATTCCATAAGACAGCGTATTGTCACACGTTAAAAACTCAAGAGGTCAAATTACGTTTATAGTTTGTGGTATGTGTGTGTGTGTGTGTGTGTGTGTGAGCCAAAAATCATACGCATTTTTGAAGGTCAGATGAAGGGTATAAAATTAAAATGACTCCCATAGTTTTTTGCCTATATAAATATATCTTGTAAACGTCCACACACACACACACACACACATAATGGCATCAGCACTGAAACCACATCATTTGTAAACCAAGAGACCCATTCCCCAATTATGTACTTGCATATTTTCAGCCTTCCGCCTGCCATGATCTTTCAATAAACCGTTAATTATTATTATTATTATTATTATTATTATTATTATTATTATTATTATTATTATTATTAATTATTATTACTATTATTATTATTATTATTAATAATAATTATTATTATTATTATTATTATTATTATTATTAATTATTATTATTATTATTATTATTAATTATTATTATTATTATTATTATTATTATTATTATTATTATTATTATTATTAATTATTATTATTATTATTATTATTATTATTATTATAAATTAATAAATATTTTTTTTATTAAGCAGCTTTAGAATATTACTCATGGGTCTTATTGTCATCCATATCTAATAATTGTCATCCATGTCTTATTATTGTCAGCCAGGTGTTATTATTGTAAGCCAGGTGTTATTATTGTCAGCCAGGTGTTATTATTGTCAGCCAGGTGTTATTATTGTCAGC
This sequence comes from Homarus gammarus, assembly GCA_958450375.1. Lineage (NCBI taxonomy): Eukaryota > Metazoa > Arthropoda > Malacostraca > Decapoda > Nephropidae > Homarus > Homarus gammarus. The sequence goes on along the minus strand of CAUDMG010000405.1, from coordinate 38,657 downwards.
CAGGTGTTATTATTGTCAGCCAGGTGTTATTATTGTCAGCCAGGTGTTATTATTGTAAGCCAGGTGTTATTATTGTCATCCAGGTCTTATTGTTGTCTAGGTCTTATTATTGTCATCCAGGTGGTCTGTGATTGGTGGTGCTGTGGGGAGGTAGTGGTAAAGGTGGTTTGTGATTGGTGGTCGTGTTGTTGACAACGGTGAATGGTGCCTTATACCTGTCACCTTATCACCTTACCCTTGAGAAGTAATGTATGAATGTGGGCTGGGTGGAAGTTGTTAGGGGTGCTGGATGACCCTTCTTTCTGACGGTGAGGGTGTACCCGCCGGGGTTCCTCCAGGTGACGCGGGCTGTGCGAGCGGTTATTCCCTCCACTACAGGAGCTGTATGAGACAAAATTACGTAACTAGGAGTCCGCTGACACAGATCACTTCGGAACGTACGGTTAACAACTCACGTTAGATAGACCACACCAACATTGCTCCCCGACAATTGTTTCACTGACCTACGTACGTTGGGGGTAGAGTAAGGGGTGTCTAATTCATGGTAGATGGTAGACGAATGAATTATATTTATAAGGTAAATAACTATCAATACATAAGTGAAATAATAGATGAAATTTTCCAAACTTTACTTGTCGTAACATTTCCAAATCATTACTGGAAATCGGTGATGGACAGTATATATATGTGTCTGAACCTCACTAATCTATTACTGTACGGATCATTCAAGTCAGTGCATGGCCAGTGTGTTATAGAAGTAATCCTGTCCATCTCACTGCTGAAATACTAAATGAGGAAAGTTGAAAGAAGTTACTGTACGTTGTAATTAATACTCTCAGAAAGTCTTTACGCCATGTTGACAAGTACTGACATGTAGCCTATTGGCTCTTCAGTATACGTAAATATGTGCCAGTGTTGGTCAAATCTGGACTTACAGGATCTCACAATTGGTGTTGTTACGACAATCTGGAGACAGATTAATTACAAGAGATCACAACTCTTACACCAAAGAAGTTAGTTCTATAAATTAATTTGTTGAAGGTGAGGCTGTGGCCTAAAGTGGGGCGACCAACTGCTAACTCTAGATGTGTTCATATTACTGAGTAACTATTACCCTTTGAGGTGTTTATAGTTAGAAATAGAAATTAATCCAATGATAAATTTGGCTTAAGGTCACGTTTAACACAATAAGGATGAACAGATGTCTGAATTAAACATGAGGTCGCTGGCTATATCAACCCTCAACAGTCTAACCAATCAAAGCCACTGATTCAGAATTGTGGTTTTAACTTTTATTGGTGAAGAACGTATTTTGTGTCAGTTCTTCCGACATGGTCAGTAGCTGAACTTTATTTTTAAATTGTCTTCGCTCTATGCACTCATCAGAAAGACCTACTTGTAAGTGAGATACACATAATTATGCATATGTGGAGATGAATTTAAAAAGATATCGTGTAATACTATAGACCTCACTATAAATTTCCTGCCGATGAATGTTATGTTTTGAAATAAAAAAGCACATAGATACTGTAAACTTACAGATGAAGAAGACCTCAGACTCTCCGCTGGTCAGGACTGTACGACCATCCACGCCCCTCTTGGTGACGACCACCACCACATTGTCGACCACATTAAACTGGCGGGAGTCAAGAGTCACCCCAGAGAAGCACAGAAGATCTTCCTTTTTCTGTGATGCTCCTCGGGCACGGCGCCATCGTCCCTGGGCGTCTATCAACACCAACTGGTACTGCGTCAGATCTGAGGCGTCCACTGCTGCGTCCGTCTGCTGGAAGCACACTCCAGCGTCCACCGTCATGCCCTCGGTCTTCCAGTCCAAGTGGATCTTCTTAACTTGGAGGACTGTAATACCGGCAAAATTTTTAATAGACTTTCTCCCCCCATCAAATCGGTAAAAGTTAAAATATACAACTCCCAATAAGCCTCTCGATAGAAATATAGATATTAATTAAGTAAACTCGTCATACAAGTTCACTTTGGTTCAACATGTCTGCATAGGCACAAACAATGACAAACAGCATGTCGGGTCAACCAAGGAAAGCTTTCTTAATTGGGCTGTCTTAGGTTTAATCGACTTATTGTTTGAGCCGACACTGTTCATGTGCATCCTAAAGTTCCTAAACCAATGTAAAATTATATGATGATTTTAATTCAATGAATAATAAATCTATCCCTCTATCTTTTCCATTAGACAGCTCTCCATGGCGGTTAACTTCACGAGTGCATGTACCACCCTTCTGTTACTGTGACTTACGGCAGACCATCACAAACACCAGTGATAACACCTGAAACTTTCTGTCTACTTATTTCCTTATATCTTTTGGTTTAGTGCTCCCTGGTCAGGCATTGGCGCCAATATCAGGTCACGAGACTGTTTACAAGACCGACTCCCACAGTACCAGATTTCCAGTTAATCCATAGTTACCCGGTAATTTATGTTTCTTATCTGTTTGTATTGAAAGCTTTTGTCAATACAGCAACCCACTCCCCGATTTCACTATATGTAACTTATCATCTCTGTTTATTGTATATTTTCAGCCTTCTGGCTGCCACGTTATCTTAATAAACCGTTAATTATTATTATTATCATTATTATTATTATTATTATTATTATTATTATTATTATTATTATTATTATTATTATCATTATTAATGGCTGCCCTTCATGTAACGAGGATGGCCTGCCCAAGTGCCACCTAGGTGTGAATTTGTTTAAGGTGTAGAAGCTGTCGCCAACACAGCAACCACACCCTGAGTTAACGAGTTGCATGACTCAGTGTCAAGGAATAGTCCGAGAAGACCGGACAACTCTCCAACTGCACTGGCTAACCATTTCCCCGGGACACGATCCGTAAATCGATTAACATCCAGGTTCCCAATTACTGCTGGGTAGACAGAGGCAAATGGCGTAAAGAAACTTGCCCATAGTTTCACCCTGCCCGGTGGAACTAGGGGCAGGCTAACCATTACACCACACGTCCCCAATATATCTACATTACTTCATTATACTACACTACACTACACTACACATACAGCAACTTCACTATACTACACTACACATGACTTCACTATACAACACTACACTACACATAACTTCACTACACTACACGAACCCATAAGTTTTGTCATAATTTTGTTTCGATTGACTTTCATGATGGAGAGAAAATTAACTATTATATATCAGTAGAATTACAAAGAGGAAGAAGAAGAAGAGGGAAAAAGAATTAAAAGAATATAAAGTAGGAGAATAGTAAATATACCTTGCTGTCTGGTTGATGACACTTCGAAGGACACGCTCGTAATAGTCGTCGAGGGTGTTGCCGTCTTGGGTGTTGCCGGCTTGGGTGTGATGGATACAGTGTATGTACCAGTTTTTACACCGGTGAAATATCCGTAACAAATATCATCATCAAGCGGACAGTGGACGGTTGTTGAAGAGAAATCCGCTTCACCAATACTACCACTAGCATTCAGTGTTAATGTGTATGCTTTGCAGCCTCTTTGTATCCAGTGGGCCTCGATGGTTTTATCTGACACCTTAGCTCCAATTAAACCATATCCTGCAAGACGAGGAGAAAGAATTATTGTGACCTGTAACATAATACATAGACTCTCCTCTGTAATTACACCGTGGATAGATTATGTAACATCGATCAGTGGTTAGATAATTTAAATTAATAACAGTTAATCCTATTTAAAACAAAAGTAAGTACGGCGGTCGACTGGTTACAGCAGTCCGGGCCTGAGGGTCGTTGGTTTGTTCCAGACGATTTTATTCAGCTCAGGGCAACCTCCCGCTGTGAAAGGGTTAAAACCTATCTCGACTAAACAAAGCACATTATCTCAGACAATGCTCATATATAATTAAAGAAACCAAAAAATAACAACAGGTGATATATCGCATAATTTGTTTTACTGATAACAGCGATAATAATAGTAAACATTTACAATAGGAGGCACGTTTATAATGCTCTGTTGTTTGCAAATTGAAACACACGTGAGACTACACTCCATACAGTATAGGTCTCACGGTGTACTAATTAAAAACGAAACATTATTAATTTTAAGAATAAGTTTAATTTAAAACCATGAGGAAGTAAAAACCGACTATAAAAAATTATGTATCCTAAGAAAGTACATTATATATTAAGACAACCAGAAGGAAAGTACTGTAGACCCAGACGGTAATAATCTTCACTACTGTGGTTGTAGAAAGTCTGGTGAGGGAGTGAGTCACTTTTGACAGATCATATTTTTTTGTCGGTTTCGTTGCTAGAACCTATTCAAGGCCAAGACCACCGGATAAAAGAAACTGTTGTGACCACTGGATACTTTATGCCCCACTACCTGCTGTAGAAACGTCATGTCTCCAGCTCATCCAAGCGTTAAGTGACTCACCACCAACCTCCAACTTTACATTAATTGTTTTATTCCGTAACGACACTGCCTTTGCTATTACATTCATAGTTAGTATCCGGGAAGTAAGTGGGTAGAGATATATTACCAGTGACTAACACAGAGTATTGAGGTGAGGTAAGGTTATATTGGTCTGCTGCAACACTGCTGAACTACTATAGAACCTACGGACGATGTAGTTGCCCCGGGTTTATAGACACGATTTGCATATTCGTTGAGTACTATTCAGTTAAAGGCCTAAATTATTTGTGGGAATTTGGTATAAATTGATGAGGTTTTGTGGGAGAAATTTGGTAGGAGACATGGGAATTTTATTCATGAGAAGTGGCATCACTGGGTCACACAATCAGCCATCATTACTCTGGTCTAACAAAGAAGCTGGCTACTATTGATTATTTCTCCTCGTGATTAGGAGACATCTGTTACAACTTTTTGAAACCTAGTGTGAAAGTCGTACCATTTGTTTCAAACCCATTATGACATTTTTACCTACTCTGCATGTACAGTACAGTTCTGTAGGCTACGTACACGCACAGTACTTCTATGACTGTTAGCATAGTCCACAAATAGTTAAGCTGGATATTTCTGGTTATACTGTTATGCTGTTAAGTGCGTAGTTTTCTATCAGTGTGTGTGTGTGTGTGTGTGTGTGTGGAGAGAGAAAAAGAGAGACTTGCTAGGAGCTGCATTGCTCTCCCTCTTATCGACTTGACTGTGGGTGATCATTTCGACTCTCAACTCATGAGATCGTAGGCGTCTGGTTCCAACCAATCACAAGCTAAAACTAAAATGAGGGGAGGTGCTTATTGTGGATATCAATACAAAAATGAACTATTGTTGGAGTTAAATTGAAATAAGAATGGTTGGATTATGTCAAATTTTATTTTATTTTTCTAGATGTAACATATAACATTCCCATTCACAAGGAAGGTGCCCCTGGTAGGCTCAAGGAGGGTAGGCTAGATAGCTGTTAGTTTGGTGTACACTGTAGGGTCACATGGGTCCAGTTTTCCTAAACCTTCCTTTAACCTTGTTGTGGGAACCTCATGCATGGTGTGTAGGGCAATATGTCGACGCTTACCATTACAATGCCGAGGCAGTTCAAATAAAAGCTGCGGTGAAACTGATGTTTTAATGTAGTGTCAATTTGTATATTATGTGTTTGGAATGGAACAGTAATACTAATACGAAGACCTGGACAATATTTTCCTTAAGAAAAGAGAAACAGTAATGAGCTTTCACCAGTGTTTGTATGAAAAGTGTAGAATGATCTTTTTTTGTCCAAGCTTTGCCATATAATATAGGTCTGCATGGTAGCGACGAGTAATAGCTCCTAAATTCCACAATACACATGAGAGAAAATACAAACCTACCAGGTACTGAGCCGACTTGATAATTTACGGCTGTGGCATCTCTAGCAGTGGCCTCATAAACAACGGCGAAGTTTAGTTTATTGTTAGAGGTGTAACCTGTAATTTTAGCACTACAACTAGCACTGCTATCGGAGTTGTTTTGAACTACGAACTTGTCGGCAGAAGAATCTTCCCACGCCAAAAGATCATATTTTTGGGAGTCTTCGAAACTGACCGTTAAGTCTCCACCATAGACCACCGTTATGGCCGTTGCATTGAGATCTGCAAAACAAAATACATAAGTATTTCTGACCAAATTATTTCATTTTCGTGAATATCACAGTTTTTCTCAACAGTTACTACAAGACTCACATCTTTGATAGTGTCTGGTGTGCTTGAACTTGTAAATGCATCTCATACTTATATGTTATCAAAATACCTGTACTGTAAAATGACCTTAACAATATGAAGGATTACATGAAGTTTAGAGCCCCATGGTGCTGTGTGGGGCGAATCTTAACCTGGTAAAACATTCTAACGCTCTACCAGAAGTTAGATTAAGTTAGGTTAGGTTAGCGGAAGTATGATTAATCTTTAGCTGAAATAATCTGGGGGTTAATCTTCATGTGATCTAAAATTGATCATGACAAAATAATATGGACAATATGTGTTTAATAAGCAAAGGCTAAATACTTTTTTGATACTGCGATGGATTTTTTATTTACGATTGTATTAAAACTAAAATAATTACCGCTTAGATAACTGTAATTTACTTTTAGGTGAAAGTTTTCCGTGTTTATTTTTTTTTAAGAAACTACAAATGAGTAAATAATGTTGCTGGTTAAATATATAATTTCTAAATGAATTGTTAGTTACACACACACACACACACACACACTTTCAAGCACATGCAACACACATATACACAATAACACAAACACAGATACACATACAGTCATAAACACTACAACTACTACTACTACTACTTTGTTGTCACTGGGAATCGAGTATGACGATCTTTCAGCTATGATACAATGATCTGAGTTATTAGGGATGTCATCTTCGTTGGTGAGCTCTGAGGTGACTAAAGAGGCCGATTCGGGACCGGCAGGGCCGTTCACAGATGTTGCACATGTGGAGGGCTGCATTTAATGCGGGAGGGACGACGGCAGCGTTTTTCTAGCATCGGCGCTTGTTTGCCTCGATTTGCACTCGGGCTAATTCGAAAGTATTGACACCTCGTGTGGTGCTCCTCCAAGCGTTACGGTGTGGAGTAATCGTCTCCCAGGTGAGGGGGGGTCGATTTGGCACTTTTTTAAGTTTGTCTAAAGAGTATCCTTATACCTTTTCAGTTGCCCGCCAGCGTTACGTTTAATATTCGTTTGGTGACTGTAAAGTAGCTGCTTTGGCAGTCTACTGTCGTCCATGCGGGAAAGATGGCCATTCCAGCGAAGTTGTTCATGGATAACTGTAGCCTCGATGCTCCTACAGTTGGTGTCAGTGAGAATACTGGCATTTGTTCTCTTGTCTTTCCAGAGGAACTCGGAGGATGGAACGTAGACTACGTTGGTGAAAGTTTTCAAATGCATTGAGGTGCCTCCTGTATGTGACCTATTTCTCACTGCCATATAGCAGGGTGGGGAGGACCACTGTTCGATACACGTGTAACTTTATAGATAGTTTCATCTCCCTACAGCTGAAGATACGGTTTCGGAGTCTGCCAAAGGCTTGGGATGGACATCTAATCTGATGTTGAATCTCTTCATTGATGTCCTCAGAGATGGACAGGTGGGAGCCGAGATATCGAAAGTGGGTAACATTAGAGAGGGCAGTGCCGTTAAGCTGGGTGGATGGTGGAGGTGTGTCTGAACCAGGGGCAGGTTGAAAGAGAGTCTGAGACTTACATACATTCACTTCAAGGCAGAAGTGTGCATACGCATGTGCATAGGTGTTCAGGATCTCCTGTAGGTCGCGTTAAGTGTGAGTAACAAGGGTGAGGTCGTCTGCATACTGAAGCCCAGTAATGGAAACTGCCAACACCTTTGTTCCTGCCGGGAGTCGTCTTATGTTGAAAAGACCCTTCATCCGGTACTCAATGTTCACCCCGCCGGCTAAATTGGTACTGGCACGAGTAAGGAAGGCAGCCAAGAAAATGGAAAAGAGAGTTGTTGCCAGTACACTGCCTTTGTTTTACACCCGTTTGGTTGAGGAAGAACTCAGACTGGGTGCCATTGTACAGGACACTGCATTCATGCCACCGAGAAGTTGCTTCACAATGGCCATGAATTTTGGTGGGCAGCCAAAACGGAAGAGGGTCCGCCAGAGAGCTTCCCTGTTGACCAAATCGAGGGCCTTGGTTAGGTCGATGAAGGCCATGTACAGTTCACTATGCTGTTCTCTGCACTTTTCATGTATCTGGCAGGCAGCAAAGATCATGTCAGTGGTGCCACGTGAAGGTCTCAGGAAGAAGTCTGTTTAGGAGGACTTGGGTGATAATCTTGCCAGCTACGGACAGCAGCGAGATCCTGCAGTAGTTGCCACAGTCTGACAGGTCTCCCTTGTTCTTATAAATATTGACGATGGAGGCGTCTTTAAGAGCTTGGGGGATTTTTTCCTTTCTCATATATTCTCCTGGAGAAGGTGGAGATGGCTGGTAAGCAGAAGTTCTCTTGCTTTATACACTTCGGCTGGGATTCCACCAAGCTGGGTAGTCAGGACATCCACATCGGTGTTTCGGTTGAGCAGTGAATGGTAGTGCTCTTTCCAGTGCTGAAGTATGCCTTCTACGTCTTAAATTAGCGAATACTGTAGGATGAGCGGAGGGGGGCTGCACCATGAGTGATTGGTCCATAAAATGTTTCAGTAAAATTGAAAGATTCGTGCATCTTGTGTTAATCTGCAAGTTTTTGTTTTTTATGCGCTTTTTTTTTTAAACCAGTCGTTCTTTAGATTGCGAAGTTTGCGCTGGGTAGCTGCTTTCTTCTTGCGGAAAGTATCAGCTTTGGTCGGCGACCGAGGGTTGTACATTGATTTCCGGATAATTTTCATCAAACCAGTCCTGGTGTATTCTTTCGATTTGGCTGAGGGTCTCACTACAGGTTTTTGTCATGACACTGTCGAGAATATTCCATTCTTCACTGGGATTTGGGTTGTTTGTTGTCGGGTTGTTTATCAGCCCCTGTTCGAGCTGCTCTCTGAAAGCATGTGCTACCTCTGGATCCTCCAGACGCTTAGTGTTAAAACCTATTCTGGAGGTTTGCTGCCTTCGCCGTTTTGGGGCGATGTGAAATGAGAGCTTGGCTCTAACGAGCCGATGATCAGTGTCCCAGTGGTCTGAGCCACGTATGGCTCGGGTGATGAGTACATCTCGGCGATCTCTTTCTCTGTCGAGGTCAGCATAAAAGGCCTTCTTGATGTCATTCTCTGCAGACAGTGTTGGGGTGTATGCACTGACGAAAAAGGCATGATGTGAGTGATTCAGTGGGACTCCGAGCGTCATGAGCCATTCGTTGATTCCAACAGGTATTTCAGTTAGCTTGTGTAGGATGCGCGTTGGTGATGGCAAAGCCAACTCCATAAATGCGGTTTCTCTCCGCAGCAGGCTTACCCTTTCAGAAGAAGGTATAGTCAGATCACCGTTCTGTGAGTAGACTCTCGTCTGGGAGCCGGGACTCACTGATGGCTGCTATGTCGATGTTATACCTAGCCAGCTCTTTTGCCACAAGGGCGGTTCTTCTTTCAGGACGCTTATTTGTGCCAGTATCCAGAAGGGTCCTGACATTCCATGCAGCGACCATAAGAGGTTGCATAGTTTGCTTTTTTTTCTGTGATTATGATTGTGTTTTCGACCGCACAAGGATGACCTTACTGGGTGCGGTTGCCCAGTCAACTTATGTCTAGAGCACCTTTTATAGCACTCTCCCCATGTGGGTGAGCAGAATGACTCCTCGAAAGGGCTGATCAGTTGCACAGACAGGACCGGATTGCACTGCTGCCTAGATCACAGTGTATAAACGACCATGTCTACCAAGGTTAATGCGCAAGGCAGCGGGGCAGTGGTTGATAGGCGCCAGCACTTGTCCACATGTCAGTGGGCGTATGCGCCGTCCCTCTGGGGCCCACTGCTACTCAGAGATCCCCTGCTGGTCTAGCCTGGGACTGCACGAGGCACCCATTTACTGTGTGTTGCCACGAGGAGGCATAGCAGGAGTCTTGATGGTGAAGAGGCAGTGTACTGGCAGGGGAAGACTTACGCAAGTTGCTTCTCTGTTCGCCATTAGGGCAGCAGCGGCGGCAGCTGAAAGCGAGAGGAAGCAAAGCAGTGCTTGTACTTTAACACTGACATAAAACTGCCACACTAGAAGCATTACAAGACCCTGTGCACACACACACACACACACACACACACACACACACACACACACACGCTTTCAAGCACAGGCAACACATATACACAATAACACAAACACATAGATACACACACACCCATAAACACACATAGATACACACACAATCATAAACACTCATAGATACACACACAATCATAAACACACATAGATACACACACAATCATAAACACACATAGATACACACACAATCATAAACACACATAGATACACACACAATCATAAACACACATAGATACACACACTCACACACACACACACACACACACACACTCATAAACACACATAGATACACACACGGTCATAAACACATATAGATACGAACACACACACACACACACACACACACACACACACACACACACACACACATGGATACACACACACACACACACACACACTCATAAACACACATAGATAAACACACGGTCATAAACACAAATAGATACACACACACACACACACACGCTCATAAACACACATAGTTATGCACACGCTTATAAACGCACATAGTTATACACACACTCATAAACACACAAGGATACACACACTCATGAACACACTTGGATACACTCACACTCATAAACACACATAATAATGGTTGCCCCTCGTGTAGCGAGGATGGGTGGCCCAAGTGCCACCTAGGCGTGAATTTGTTTAAGGTGTAAAAGCTGTCGCCAACACAACAACCACATCATAAGTTAATGAGATGAATGACCCAGTGTCCAGGAATAGTCCGAAAGACCGGACACCTCGCCAACCTCACTAGCTAACCATTACCCCGGAACACGATCAGCAAATCGATTAACATCCAGGGCCGGTACACACAAAACTTTTGTGCTAATGACATAATAATACTGTTAGCTAGCAGTAAAATTTTAGAGTTATGCACAAAGCTTAACTAGCAAACTTTTACCGCACAAATAGTTGTTTAAGTACCGCTAAACAGCGCTAAAGATAAGCAGGAGCTCATCATATAAAATGGTCTTATGGCTGAATAACCTCAATAAAATTATGAAGATTAATTTAAATATTTACATTTATATACGTTTTGAATAATTAAAAAAAAATCTAATCTATGCGGTTTGAAGGAGGATTTATTAACCAAGGATAGTGATCGGTGGCTTGGCCTTGCCGTGCTGTTTGCAAACAAACGTGTTATTAAGGAAATGGAAGTCTCAACCCCACGAAAGAAACTGGACAGCAGACCAGACTTTATTATTGATGGCGGCCATTGAAGAGAAAAAATTAATATTGAATGGCCCCTTGAAGGCTTTCCTGAATAATAAAGACAAAAAGAAGGGGTTATTTTTCGTTATCAACCCATCACCTTTTTACGGTTTTCTTTTCTTACCATTTAGTAGATCTCATCGAGTAACAAATGAATATTCTTGAATTAAGCGACGCATTAAAAAAACCCCCGCCATATTCGCGATTTATTAGTTGTAAAAACTACGAATTGTTCAAGTCCCAATTTGATGCTATGGTAACACGCAGCGTCGCTCTCGTTTTGTTAACCACCCATCACCTTATTTCACATGAAAATTTTATTTTTTCGCAAGTTTTCTTGCTGTTTTAGATGATAGTGACATTTATCTTTGGGGAAAATCACTTTTTTTCAGTTAGATTAGATTAGGAGGTTAGGACGAGGCCTGTTAGGTCAGGTAACCTAACCTAACATAACTTTTTTTAGTTAGGTTAGGTTAGGTTACTCGACCTAACAGGCCACGTTCTAACCTAACCTGACCTAACCTAACTGAAAAAAAGTGATTTGCTAGGACTTAAAAGTTTTGTGTATACCGGCCTGGTCCCCAATTACTGCTGGGTAGACAGAGAGAAATGGCGTAAAGAAACTTGCCTTTTGTTTCACCCTGCCCGGGGATCGAATCCGGGTTCGCTAGTTTGCGAGGCGAGCATGCTGACCATTATACCGCATAGATACACACACATACACACACACACTCATAAACACATAGATACACACACGGACAGACAAATATCTTCCTTTTCTTAATCATATACACTTACATATGCAGGAAAATACATGTTAAAAGAACACACATACACACACACACACACACACATTCAGAGTTACATACACAAGTGGTAACGGTGTGTGAAAGGATGGCGTTGATGGCAGCCTCCACAGTACATGTAACTACTGTATCTGTAAGTCTGGAATATTATTGTGACAGGTGCAGTTGTTGTGTGACAGTGAGGTAAGCCTGTGGTGCTCAACCTATGAGACACCCTGTACTGTATAGTGATCGTTATAGACTTATAGATAAAATAATACTTAGTCCATGAGCTGACAATAAATACGTTTGTAGAACATATTTAGTAACCTTTAATTTATAATGGAGTTAATGAATGTGGGTTTTCTTACCTTCCTTTGTTGCTTCTCCAATATAATTTGTAGTTTCGGTGCACAGCTTGGTGTCATTCGCGGGCACACATACTAATGTATCGTCAAGACCGGCAGGAAGTGTGTTGCCAGGAGCTTTATCAATTAGAAAATACGTTACATTAGCATTCGTACTTTTCTTTGATGTTACTATACTCTCCTTAGGATCATTATCTTGTATGTGCTGCACCAGGTAATTCACATCCAGGGAATTTGTACAATCCATTCTCACCATATAGACACCTTCCACGTCTTTCAAATATGATGCTGAATCGCAGTTGGGTAAAGATTCTGAAAAGATACACATAAAACAAAGCTCAAAAGTCATAAATATTTGCTGCAAAATCAATCCGGCATATTTATTGAAAAATGACGAAACACATTTTAAGGGCTGTGATTGCGTCATGACAAATTATAGTAACAAGTGTGATCACGGTCTAAGATAGAGTGAGAATACCTGCTGGTGAAGACTGTGTTCAGTGACAGAGACGTTCAGGATTAAAACGATATACTAGATAATTGGAGAAAAAACATATCCTTCTAACACGACATTTTCTTATAGTTAATGAGAAACAAATACACAAACTCATATTGTTTCTCTGAAGTGGCAGATGAGTTGAGATTTCCTGGGGAAAATATACAGGATTATATACCTACGAGTATAACGTTAGAATCACTTACATGTAGTGAAGCTAAACAAGTGAATTGGATATTGGCGTCGACCGTGATGATATCTGCCTATAATTGCGGTGACAAGCAACAACAACGGTGGTGACAGCTACGGGGGTGAAAAGTAACAACAACAGTGGTGACAGCAACGGGGTGACAAGTAACAACAACAGTGGTGACAGCTACGGGGGTGACAAGTGACAACAAGAGTGGTGACAGCTACGGGGGTGAAAAGTAACAACAACAGTGGTGGCAGCTACGGGGTGACAAGTAACAACAACAGTGGTGACAGCTACGGGGGTGAAAAGTAACAACAACAGTGGTGACAGCTACGGGGGTGAAAAGTAACAACAACAGTGGTGGCAGCTACGGGGTGACAAGTAACAACAACAGTGGTGGCAGCTACGGGGTGACAAGTAACAACACCAGTGGTGACAGCTACGGGGGTGACAAGTAACAACAACAGTGGTGACAGCTACGGGGGTGACAAGTGACAACAAGAGCGGTGACAGCTACGGGGGTGAAAAGTAACAACAACAGTGGTGGCAGCTACGGGGTGACAAGTAACAACAACAGTGGTGACAGCTACGGGGGTGAAAAGTAACAACAACAGTGGTGACAGCTACGGGGGTGAAAAGTAACAACAACAGTGGTGGCAGCTACGGGGTGACAAGTAACAACAACAGTGGTGACAGCTACGGGGGTGACAAGTAACAACAACAGTGGTGACAGCTACGGGGGTGACAAGTAACAACAACGGTGGTGACAGCTACGGGGGTGACAAGTAACAACAACGGTGGTGGCAGCTACGGGGGTGACAAGTAACAACAACAGTGGTGACAGCTACGGGGGTGATAAGTGACAACAACAGTGGTGACAGCTACGGGGGTGACAAGTAACAACAACAATGGTGACAGCTACGGGGGTGACAAGTGACAACAACAGTGGTGACAGCTACGGGGATGACAAGTAACAACAGTGGTGACAGCTACGGGGGTGACAAGTGACAACAACGGTGGTGGCAACTACGGGGATAACAAGTAACAACAGCGGTGACAGCTACGGGGGTGACAAGTGACAACAACGGTGGTGGCAGCTACGGGGTGACAAGTGACAACAACAGTGGTGACAGCTACGGGAATAACAAGTAACAACAGCGGTGACAGCTACGGGGTGACAAGTGACAACAACAGTTGTGACAGCTACGGGGGTGACAAGTGACAACAACAGTGGTGACAGCTACGGGGGTGACAAGTGAAAACAACAGTGGTGACAGCTACGGGGTGACAAGTGACAACAACAGTTGTGACAGCTACGGGGTGACAAGTGACAACAACAGTTGTGACAGCTACGGGGTGACAAGTGACAACAACAGTGGTGACAGCTACGGGGGTGACAAGTAACAACAACAGTGGTGACAGCTACGGGGGTGACAAGTGACAACAACAGTGGTGACAGCTACGGGGGTGACAAGTAACAACAACGGTGGTGACAGCTACGGGGGTGACAAGTGACAACAACGGTGGTGACAGCTACGGGGGTGACAAGTGACAACAACAGTGGTGACAGCTACGGGGGTGACAAGTAGCAACAACAGTGGTGACAGCTACGGGGGTGACAAGTAACAACAGTGGTGGTGGCAGCTACGGGGGTGACAAGTGACAACAACGGTGATGGCAACTACGGGGGTGACAAGTGACAACAACAGTGGTGACAGCTACGGGGGTGACAAGTGACAACAACAGTGGTGACAGCTACGGGGGTGACAAGTAACAACAGTGGTGGTGGCAGCTACGGGGGTGACAAGTGACAACAACGGTGATGGCAACTACGGGGGTGACAAGTGACAACAACAGTGGTGACAGCTACGGGGGTGACAAGTGACAACAACAGTGGTGACAGCTACGGGGGTGACAAGTAACAACAACGGTGGTGGCAACTACGGGGGTGACAAGTGACAACAACAGTGGTGGCAACTACGGGGGTGACAAGTGACAACAACGGTGGTGGCAGCTACGGGGGTGACAAGTGACAACAACAGTGATGACAGCTACGGGGGTGACAAGTAACAACAACAGTGGTGACAGCTACTGGGGTGACAAGTAACAAGAGTGGTGACAGCTACGGGGGTGACAAGTAACAACAACAGTGGTGGCAACTACGGGGGTGACAAGTGACAACAACAGTGGTGGCAACTACGGGGGTGACAAGTAACAAGAGTGGTGACAGCTACTGGGGTGACAAGTAACAAGAGTGGTGACAGCTACTGGGGTGACAAGTAACAAGAGTGTGACAGCTACGGGGGTGACAAGTAACAACAACAGTGGTGACAGCTACGGGGTGACAAGTTACAACAACAGTGGTGACAGCTACGGGGGTGACAAGTAACAACAACAGTGGTGACAGCTACGGGGGTGACAAGTGACAACAACAGTGGTGACAACTACGGGGGTGACAAGTGACAACAACAGTGGTGACAGCTACGGGGGTGACAGGTGACAACAACAGTGGTGACAGCTATGGGGGTGACAAGTGACAACAACAGTGGTGACAGCTACGGGGGTGACAAGTAACAACAACAGTGGTGGCAACTACGGGGGTGACAAGTGACAACAACGGTGGTGACAGCTACGGGGGTGAAAAGTGACAACAACAGTGGTGACAACTACGTGACAACAACAGTGGTGACAGCTACGGGGGTGACAGGTAACAACAACAGTGGTGGCAACTACGGGGGTGACAAGTGACAACAACAGTGGTGGCAATTACGGGGGTGACAAGTAACAAGAGTGGTGACAGCTACTGGGGTGACAAGTAACAAGAGTGGTGACAGCTACTGGGGTGACAAGTAACAAGAGTGTGACAGCTACGGGGGTGACAAGTAACAACAACAGTGGTGACAGCTACGGGGTGACAAGTTACAACAACAGTGGTGACAGCTACGGGGGTGACAAGTAACAACAACAGTGGTGACAGCTACGGGGGTGACAAGTGACAACAACAGTGGTGACAACTACGGGGGTGACAAGTGACAACAACAGTGGTGACAGCTACGGGGGTGACAGGTGACAACAACAGTGGTGACAGCTATGGGGGTGACAAGTGACAACAACAGTGGTGACAGCTACGGGGGTGACAAGTAACAACAACAGTGGTGGCAACTACGGGGGTGACAAGTGACAACAACGGTGGTGACAGCTACGGGGGTGAAAAGTGACAACAACAGTGGTGACAACTACGTGACAGCAACAGTGGTGACAGCTACGGGGGTGACAAGCAACAACAACAGTGGTGGCAACTACGGGGGTGACAAGTGACAACAACAGTGGTGACAGCTACGGGGGTGACAAGTGACAACAACAGTGGTGACAACTACGGTGGTGACAAGTGACAACAACAGTGGTGACAGCTACGGGGGTGACAAGTGACAACAACAGTGGTGACAGCTACGGGGGTGACAAGTGACAACAACAGTGGTGACAACTACGGTGGTGACAAGTGACAACAACAGTGGTGACAGCTACGGGGGTGACAAGTAACAACAACAGTGGTGGCAACTACGGGGGTGACAAGTGACAACAACAGTGGTGACAGCTACGGGGGTGACAAGTGGCAACAACGGTGGTGACAGCTACGGGGGTGACAAGTGACAACAACGGTGGTGGCAACTACGGGGGTGACAAGTGACAACAACAGTGGTGACAGGTACGGGGGTGACAAGTGACAACAACATTGGTGACAGCTACGGGGGTGACAAGTGACAACAACGGTGGTGACAGCTACGGGGGTGACAAGAAACAACAACAGTGGTGACAGCTACGGGGGTGACAAGTAACAAGAGTGGTGACAGCTACGGGGGTGACAAGTGACAACAACAGTGGTGGCAACTACGGGGGTGACAAGTGACAACAACAGTGGTGACAGCTACGGGGGTGACAAGTAACAACAACAGTGGTGGCAACTACGGGGGTGACAAGTAACAACAACAGTGGTGACAGCTACGGGGGTGACAAGTAACAACAACAGTGGTGGCAACTACGGGGGTGACAAGTGACAACAACAGTGGTGACAGCTACGGGGGTGACAAGTAACAAGAGTGGTGACAGCTACTGGGGTGACAAGTAACAACAACAGTGGTGGCAACTACGGGGGTGACAAGTGACAACAACAGTGGTGGCAGCTACGGGGGTGACAAGTGACAACAACAGTGATGACAGCTGTGGGGGTGACAAGTAGCAAGAGTGGTGACAGCTACGGGGGTGACAAGTAACAAGAGTGGTGACAGCTACGGGGGTGACAAGTGACAACAACAGTGGTGACAGATACGGGGGTGACAAGTGACAACAACAGTTGTGACAGCTACGGGGGGTGACAAGTGACAACAACAGTGGTGACAGCTACGGGGTGACAAGTGACAACAGTGGTGACAGCTACGGGGGTGACAAGTGACAACAACAGTGGTGACAGCTACGGGGTGACAAGTGACAACAGTGGTGACAGCTACGGGGTGACAAGTGACAACAATGGTGGTGGCAACTACGGGGGTGACAAGTGACAGCAACAGTGGTAGCAACTACGGGGGTGACAAGTGACAACAACGGTGGTGGCAACTACGGGGGTGACAAGTGACAACAACAGTGGTGACAGCTACGGGGGTGACAAGTGACAACAACAGTGGTGACAGCTACGGGGGTGACAAGTAACAACAACAGTGGTGACAGCTACGGGGGTGACAAGTGACAACAACAGTGGTGACAGCTACGGGGGGTGACAAGTGACAACAACAGTGGTGACAGCTACGGGGGTGACAAGTGACAACAATGGTGGTGGCAAGTACGGGGGTGACAAGTAACAACAACGGTGGTGGTAACTACGGGGATGACAAGTGACAACAACAGTGGTGACAGCTACGGGGGTGACAAGTGACAACAACAGTGGTGACAGCTTCGGGGGTGACAAGTGACAACAACAGTGGTGGCAACTACGGGGGTGACAAGTGACAACAACAGTGGTGACAGCTACGGGGGTGACAAGTAACAAAACAGTGGGTGGGCAACTACGGGGGTGGACAATGCAACAACAGTGGTGACAGCTACGGGGGTGACAAGTAACAAGAGTGGTGACAGCTACTGGGGTGACAAGTAACAACAACAGTGGTGGCAACTACGGGGGTGACAAGTGACAACAACAGTGGTGGCAGCTACGGGGGTGACAAGTGACAACAACAGTGATGACAGCTGTGGGGGTGACAAGTAGCAAGAGTGGTGACAGCTACGGGGGTGACAAGTAACAAGAGTGGTGACAGCTACGGGGGTGACAAGTGACAACAACAGTGGTGACAGATACGGGGGTGACAAGTGACAACAACAGTTGTGACAGCTACGGGGGGTGACAAGTGACAACAACAGTGGTGACAGCTACGGGGTGACAAGTGACAACAGTGGTGACAGCTACGGGGGTGACAAGTGACAACAACAGTGGTGACAGCTACGGGGTGACAAGTGACAACAGTGGTGACAGCTACGGGGTGACAAGTGACAACAATGGTGGTGGCAACTACGGGGGTGACAAGTAACAACAACGGTGGTGGCAACTACGGGGGTGACAAGTGACAGCAACAGTGGTAGCAACTACGGGGGTGACAAGTGACAACAACGGTGGTGGCAACTACGGGGGTGACAAGTGACAACAACAGTGGTGACAGCTACGGGGGTGACAAGTGACAACAACAGTGGTGACAGCTACGGGGGTGACAAGTAACAACAACAGTGGTGACAGCTACGGGGGTGACAAGTGACAACAACAGTGGTGACAGCTACGGGGGGTGACAAGTGACAACAACAGTGGTGACAGCTACGGGGGTGACAAGTGACAACAATGGTGGTGGCAAGTACGGGGGTGACAAGTAACAACAACGGTGGTGGTAACTACGGGGATGACAAGTGACAACAACAGTGGTGACAGCTACGGGGGTGACAAGTGACAACAACAGTGGTGACAGCTTCGGGGGTGACAAGTGACAACAACGGTGGTGGCAACTACGGGGGCGACAAGTAACAACAACGGTGGTGGCAGCTACGGGGGTGACAAGTGACAACAACAGTGGTAGCAACTACGGGGGTGACAAGTGACAACAACGGTGGTGGCAACTACGGGGGTGACAAGTGACAACAACGGTGGTGACAGCTACGGGGGTGACAAGTGACAACAACGGTGGTGGCAACTACGGGGGAGACAAGTGACAACAACAGTGGTGACAGCTACGGGGAGACAAGTGACAACAACAGTGGTGACAGCTACGGGGGTGACAAGTGACAACACCAGTGGTGGCAGCTACGGGGGTGACAAGTGACAACAACAGTGGTGACAGCTACGGGGTGACAAGTAACAACAACAGTGGTGACAGCTACGGGGGTGACAAGTAACAACAACAGTGGTGACAGCTACGGGGGTGATAAGTGACAACAACAGTGGTGACAGCTACGGGGGGTGACAAGTGACAACAACAGTTGTGACAGCTACGGGGGTGACAAGTGACAACAACAGTGGTGGCAGCTACGGGGAGACAAGTGACAACAACAGTGGTGACAGCTACGGGGGTGACAAGTGAGTACAACAGTGGTGACAGCTACGGGGGTGACAAGTGACAACAACAGTGGTGAGAGCTACGGGGGGTGACAAGTGACAACAACAGTGGTGACAGCTACGGGGGTGACAAGTGAGTACAACAGTGGTGACAGCTACGGGGGTGACAAGTGACAACAACAGTGGTGACAGCTACGGGGGTGACAAGTGACAACAACAGTGGTGACAGCTACGGGGTGACAAGTGACAACAACAGTGGTGACAGCTACGGGGGTGACAAGTGACAACAATGGTGGTGGCAACTACGGGGGTGACAAGTGACAACAACAGTGGTGACAGCTACGGGGTGACAAGTGACAACAACAGTGGTGACAGCTACGGGGGTGACAAGTGACAACAACAGTGGTGACAGCTACGGGGGTGACAAGTGACAACAACAGTGGTGACAGCTACGGGGGTGACAAGTGACAACAACAGTGGTGACAGCTACGGGGAGACAAGTGACAACAACAGTGGTGACAGCTACGGGGGGTGACAAGTGACAACAACAGTGGTGACAGCTACGGGGAGACAAGTGACAACAACAGTGGTGACAGCTACGGGGTGACAAGTGACAACAACAGTTGTGACAGCTACGGGGGTGACAAGTGACAACAATGGTGGTGGCAACTACGGGGGTGACAAGTGACAACAACAGTGGTGACAGCTACGGGGGTGACAAGTGACAACAACAGTGGTGACAGCTACGGGGGTGACAAGTAACAACAACAGTGGTAACAGCTACGAGGGTGACAAGTGACAACAACAGTTGTGACAGCTACGGGGGTGACAAGTGACAACAACAGTGGTGACAGCTACGGGGGGTGACAAGTGACAACAATAGTGGTGACAGCTACGGGGAGACAAGTGACAACAACAGTGGTGACAGCTACGGGGTGACAAGTGACAACAACAGTTGTGACAGCTACGGGGGTGACAAGTGACAACAATGGTGGTGGCAACTACGGGGGTGACAAGTGACAACAACAGTGGTGACAGCTACGGGGGTGACAAGTGACAACAACCGTGGTGACAGCTACGGGGGTGACAAGTAACAACAACAGTGGTAACAGCTACGAGGGTGACAAGTGACAACAACAGTGGTAACAGCTACGAGGGTGACAAGTGACAACAACAGTGGTGACAGCTACGGGGGTGACAAGTGTGTTGGTGTTATTGAAATCCTCTATATGCCATGACTTCATAAATGTTTTCGAACTACTTGTTTTACAAATTTATAGGTAGTAGGCAGCTACCAAACAGGGAGGTACTACCGCCTGGGAAGATATTGGAAGCATAATGTGTTGTCTAATGGTAGACCCTGCTGCCATATGTGACCAAGTCCCAGGTTGATGATCTAACTTTCTGCCTCATTTACACACAATTGCAGGTCTCAATTGTTTCTCTTACTTGGACAACACAACATACCCCTGTACATACTGTATATCGTTTCTCAATCTTGATTTTTTTTTAGTTTTTGTATTTATTTATGGTTATTATTATTATTATCATTAATTTATTATTTTTATTTTATTATTATTATTATTATTATTATTATTATTATTTTTATTATTTTTATTATTATTATTATTATTATTATTGCTGCATTTTTCGCCGCCCCTCAGGCCCCAATGTGGGTCAATGACCTGTGTCCGAGTGGGCTAATCCCCGTAAAAAAAAAATAAAAATAAAAAATTAATCACAATTACCAAATGACCGGTGGTCCCCCCTTGATCTTTCCGGACACTAGCATTTCAATAGGTGGCTCGCGATTTGTAGTTTGTCTCTCTTAAACACACACACACACACACACACACACACACACACACACACACAAAGTAATCTAAGAGGACCGACAACTTGCTTGTGGTGGTTTCTAGCTGTTCACTCAATTTTCCTCTCATTGGTTAAACAAAGTACAGACCCTGGGCAGTTTACCGTCAACATCAATACATCTCTGTCAGTAGGTGGCTTCCCGTCCTTTATCTACAGTCTATAGTGTAGATCAAGTGGCCACCAATTCTCAGCGACAACTCTCACATGAGATGTAATAGGGAATTACACTGCGCAGTCCTTTTAAAATGAAAACTGACCATATAACTGTCCTATTATTTATTTTTATTATGTACAGTACTTCAACGGCGTAAAATACTGAACATACACTATAAGATCATTTACTACGGGAGATATCACTTATTTAAAACGGCTATAATTAACATCTGCATAACAGTACCTTTGGTTATTGTTCCCAGAGGCGTATGTAAGTATATGAATGGGAGGGGGGGGGGTGAAGACTCGAAAAAAGGGTCATTCATTTATCTATTTATTTTTTGTAAACAAAGGAGAGAGGCCATGGCCGCCCTGTACAGGTATGTACCACTGTTTTTTCCAAAGCTTTTTATCACTTACTACACATAATATCATTACACTCTACTAACTTACCAGGCACTGTGAATGTTACTCCTCCATAATGAATTTTAGCCTCTGCAGTATTGTTCACTACTAGTTCGCATTCAAAATTAAGGGGAGAAGTAATCTTCCCCTTTGTAATATCATGAGCGCTGCAGTAGACCGAACTATATTGTCTAACACCTGTAGACTCTTCTGTATATTCATTTGAATCATTATGTTTACGACATGTTAGATGAACGTTTAGTGTGTCAATCGTTGAGTTTGCTTTGAGCCCGTTAAAACACATATCAATTGTCTTTGGTGCTGCAGGAGTGGCCAATGTCACTGTATGAAACGTGAGGTCATCTGTAAAAAGAAAGAGAGCAAGTGTAAGAAAAATTCATATTCAAATAATTTTCTCCTGTTACCTTTACCCTTCCCGGCACTACATTACTAATAAAAAATTTACACAAACAGGCTTAAAGGGATGAATAATGCCAACGTCATAAATCTGAAAACGAAACAACGTCTTTTTCTAAAATATTTATGCATATTACATACATAGTATATATGTGTGTGTGTGTGTGTTTGTGTGTGTGTGTGTGTGTGTGTGTGTGTGTGTGAGCAAAGTTGTTTAACATGTCCTTAAAAACAGGTGAAGTACCAGAATCCTGGAGGATAGCGAATGTAATACCGATTTTCAAGAAGGGGGATAGATCACTATCCTCTAACTACCGCCCAATCAGTCTAACATCAATAGTAGGCAAATTACTGGAAGCAATCATTTCAAACTCTATTCGAAATCACCTGGAGAAGCACCGATTGATCAATGATTCCCAGCATGGCTTCACAAGCGGACGTTCTTGCCTAACTAATAGGGTGTGTCAATTTTGTCAACATGCTAAAAATCAAATTTGGTAGTCAAAATATTGTGCCTCTTTATGTCTAAACTTGAGATTAGCAAACAAAAATGAATTGAAATAACCCTCACCTACATCAATTATACCTTAAAGTTTCAAATATCAGTATTTCAACAAATTAATGAGACTTGATTAGAATTATTCACTTGATATTAACTAATCTCATGTAAGCATATGGATTATGGAGTATTTTATGGTTCTATAGCTTGTGTACAATATGCATGTCAGAACATGAACATGAACAGGCTCTCCGTGTGGGACAGTTTAATTCTTGTTTTGACTTGTACCAAGCGTGAGGATAAGGCGCCCGGCTCACTCTCCTTCTAGATATCATAGACGGTGGTTTGCTCTCATTGCACTTGCACCTACTCTACCAGACGAATTCTACATTTTAATTATTGTAAGTAGGGCATATTGATTGTCGCAGTTACTTATATCATTGTATAAAACATTATGTTCTAAGAAATTATTATGTTATTTCTGTTACAGCATTTTTGATAAACAAATTGATATTTTTTGAAACAACAATTGAATTATGAAACATTGAAATATTTTTCTATTTGTCAGATAGTGTGAAGATGTCAAAATTGAAGACAAGAAGTCAGTTGTCAACCCACTTGAGCCTGCTAGTTGGTAAAGGGAAGGAGCTTCCTGTATCAGAACTTCCAACAGTGAGAGACATGCTAAGATTAGGGTTACTCCTTCGAGAAAAAAATGCAAAGGACAGAAGGAACTATACAGATAAAGAACTCATAAATGACATGATAGTCCCTCTTCTGCATCAATGGACAAAAGCTAATGCACTATTCAAACCACCTGTGATTAATCAGTGTCGAACTATTGAGCTAAAACTAACGAAATTATGGCACAAAGCAGTTGAAACATCACTTGGTAAAGGAAACTTGGCCAGGAAAAATGAATTTCTGCACACACTTGATACTCTGTTTGACATTTTGACCTGCAAGTGCTCCATACAATTATGTTCTGAATCCAACTGTTCTCACTCAGGTAAGAGAGAAAATAATTCCCACATTGATTGTGGTTGTCCTCGTGAAAAGAAGATCCCTGTTTTAGAGCTTGAATTTATAAAGGCACAGAGGACAAAGGCAGAAGGCCAAGGAAGTATGCAAATGGGTTCAATAGATTATTCAGAAACAAAGAAGCAGATTGCTAATGCCAAGAAGAGAGAACAAATCCGAGAGAGGGAACAAAAGAAGAAAATGAAGAGTGAAGAAGCCATCCAAAGAGAGGAAGAGCTGTGTCAAGATGTTTATCACTTCTTTGATAGTTCTTCTGATGAACAGGAAGCAACATCAGATGATAGTTCCAAAGAGCCATCTGAACCTTTACCAAAGAAAATGAAATACAACACAAGAAATATTTCAAACATTGCTTTAGCTAGTATTCGCCACCATGCTGGACTTCGTGAGGCTGCAGAAATTGCAACTGCCGCTTGGATAGATGCAGGCCTCATCAGCCGAGAGGATGTATCTTTGGTGATAGATCATAATAAAATTAGAAGAGCACAAGAAAAAATAATGAAGGAAATATCTGATCAGCATGAAAAAGATTTAAGCGAGGGAGGGCTCTCCTGTCTTTTGTTTGATGGAAGAATAGATGACACAAAAGTTTTGCTAGAAGTAGAGGGAGTGAACAGAAAGTTTCCAGGTCTCATCAAAGAAGAACACTACTCTGTCTGCTCTGAGCCTGGTGGTCGGTTTTTGTTTCACTTTGCTCCCGAAACTGAAGTAGAAGGGAAGAAACATGCAGAGGTCATTGCTGATCATATTTTATGTTGGGTTCAGGAGAGAGGACTTGGCAGTTCACTGCAGGCTGTTGGTGGAGATTCAACTGCAGTGAACACCGGATGGCAGGGGGGTGTAATGACGCATTTAGAGAAAAAACTAGGAAGAAGACTTGTTTGGATTGAATGTGATTTACATACAGGCGAGCTACCTCTTCGTCATCTCATCCAGGAACTTGATGGTCCTACAAAGAGCATCTTGCTGGTTGAAGCAACACAACTAGAAATAAATACAACCTTTCCAAGTTCGAAGTTGGCCCTCCCCTTCCGGCGTTGTCTGAAGGAGTCATCAAAGATCTCAGCACAGATCAATCCTATGCTTATCGTATTGCCCAAGCAATAAGATCAGGAGAAGTGCCTCAGTCATTGGCTCTCTTGGAGATTGGACCTGTCAGTCACAGCCGTTGGTTAACTACAGCTCTTCGTTTCTGCAGGATTTGGATTTCCAAACACGAATTGAAGGGCAAAGTGCTGAAGAATTTGAGGTTAATTGTTGAATTTATTATTGGAGTTTATCTTCCCCAGTGGTTTAGTGTGAAACTTAATCCTATGTGGGTGGATGGGCCCAATCACCTTTTGTTTCAATTGCAGCTAGTAAGAACACAGAGGAAGGTAGTGAGGGACATCGTGTTACCTGTGGCAAGAAGGTCCGCTTGGTATGCTCGATCAGAAGCAGTTTTGCAAGCAATGCTTTGCAGTCAATGTACCAATCTCCGAACCGAGGCTGTAGAAGTCATTCTAAAGATTAGAGGAACGCTAATAGATGACGACCAGTTGGGAGACTTTTCGTTTCATTCAAGAAAAGTTCCCCCAATAAACGTCAATGCCACCAAATTGTCAGAATTGGTTGACTTGAGTTTGGAAGTCTTAGAGCCACCATTGACAACAAGTCTAACTAGCCAAGAATTGAGAAACCTTAAAGAGACTCCAATGCAGGTGCCGAAGTGGCCTTCCCACACTCAAAGTGTGGAGAGATGTGTGAAAATGGTCACAGAAGCAGCGGGCCATGTTTACAGCCACGAGAGGCGAGAAGGTTACATCAAAGCACAAATAGCAAGCAGACTACTGATGACAAGAAACCAAAGCAAAGAGAGTATGAAGGCATTGGTTACTTTCAAATAGACTACGGATAATAAAATATAATAATTTGAAA
>CAUDMG010000405.1:0-10000 GCA_958450375.1 Homarus gammarus | reverse complement strand
CACCTCTCTCTCTCTCTCTCTCTCTCTCTCTCTCTCTCTCTCTCTCTCTCTCTCTCTCTCTCTCACTACACAGAATTCAGTTCAGTTGCGGAGAGAATGTATTTTGATCTGTTCACCCCAAAGACTTACACGATGAACTAAAGTTATATAAACATGAATAGATAAATAATTAAAATACGATAAACATTTTTAGGTCCATTGAAGCAACGAATGAAGTGACTCAGATTAAAGGGACTGACGCTCAGCTGGACTATATTGAAAAAAAAAAAACGAGGAAAATAGAAACCACACAGTACCATCACCCCTGCTAAGGAATAAATTATTACCGTGTATTGTCTTTAATGATTGTTATGTCCTCTGTAAAGATTTATTCAACCATTTATTTTATCATTGTAAGTTGTAGGTCAGATAAAATATCAACTTTTGAATGATATACAGTATAAGAAGTCATTTCCTTTTCGTTTATATATATTTTTCACTTAATCATTTACTTACTAATACCTTTATTGATCTTTTTATTTGTCATTTTTTTCTTATTTAGTTAATATACAGTCTTGTTTTTGCTTCCACAACACCAGTTCCTTAATTACGAGAGTTTGTTTTTCTAGTGAATTCCCAAAAACACAATTTGCCCTAACCTAACCTAAACTAACCTAACCTAATCCCCAGAAGGTGTTAGGTAAAGTAAACAGGGTTGGGGGGACTAATCTTCACGTGAACACTAAGTAAAAAGAGAAAAGGAACGTGTGGCTAAATAATCAATCACTTTCATTAATTCTTAAATATATTTTTAATATTCCTTCTTTATATTCATGCTAGTTTCTGTCATTCTCCCTCTCTCGTAATGCCTTTCTCTTGTAAATATATATAAAATGATTGTAAATTGTTTCATGTATATAGAAACATGAAATTCCTTTTAAGCTGAGACCACTTGGGGGACATTTCATGTGTTTACTAACTGCAACACTGTCACTCATTTTTCCAATGGCAAGGGAAAACAGACAACATGGAAGGCATGTATTGTGTACCCAGAAGTCACAACACAGTTTTTAATTATATTTGTCACTAAACGAATTACTGCAGTACAACAAGCGTGAGGAAGGACACCATATTACTTCAGCAGGAGCTGTTCAGTGAAAGAGAAGAGACCTACTGAGAAGCTACCTACGATAAATAATGTCCTGATCCAGCACACAAGAACAGTGTATCGATCTAGACACGTCTACCCTCATGTACAGTCCCCCAAACAAGTATCGTTAGTCATGAGGTCGATGTAATTCGAATCTTTTCGAGCAATGTTACTCGACCTGTTTATGAACGGTTGGTAGTTCTACATCAGCGACCTTTGAGCATGAATGAGTATATACGTTTTTTGAACTATACATACATGAATATAGTTTAATGGATTTCTTGTAATATTGAAGTACCTAGCATGCCATACAAGGTCGACTCCCACCCCCCCCCCCCCCCCAATTCTACCCCCATCTTAGCTGTTGCTGATATGGCGAGCGGGCGTACCAACTTATGATGATGCACTGGGTATCCTATCAAAGCATTTCGTCTAACGTTTCAAATTGTAGCGACGGAAAAAATAATGATACAGTTTTGGGGGGACTACATCACAAGCCCTAACTTATTATCTGGTGAGCTGCCCAGATGATAGCACTACCTGGTATCCATTATGGATTGTTCTAGTAGATGCTTTAACATCTTGCCATGACCTCCTGCGTAATGGCCAGCACACGAAGACCGTCTGGTGGTGGATAATACAAAAGGTAACTTCTTGACTGGAAAGATCGGAACATCACTACTGGTGTGTTACATTATAAAACAGTCTTATATAAACTACAAAAAAGACAAAATGTTAGCCCGTTGTTTCCAGAATCACCCCTTGAGCTGAATAGGATCGTCTGGCGTTTAGTCAGTGAAGGGGTTAGTGGAGATGACTGCATGTGTCAGAGACCTTTGTACTGTATGAGTATTTAGTCCAGCTTTGTGATTTGTATACTGTATAAGCCTTTGATATTAAGCTTTGTACGTTAACAATAAGGTCTTCCAGAATTGGTTCATGCATTTTTAAAAAGAATAAGTTCATGTAGTCCCCGAAAACATCACTCCAATGATATTATATGAAAAATGTTTAGATAAGCT
Organism: Homarus gammarus; assembly: GCA_958450375.1. Lineage (NCBI taxonomy): Eukaryota > Metazoa > Arthropoda > Malacostraca > Decapoda > Nephropidae > Homarus > Homarus gammarus. Next base: position 7,849 of record CAUDMG010000405.1, on the reverse strand, counting down.
AGTGACGCAGTACACTTGTGATAAGTTTCATACTTTTATCTCAAAGTGAAGTGTTGTGTTACTACTCTGCTCTACCGCAAGATCCTGCTTCTACATTACTTATCACCTTAAAATATTCTGTAAAAATTATATAAGTGCCTATTGTTCATAGTTCCATGGGAAGAAGAGAGCGTTTCCTTCTCACTTGCCTACTAAGATGTACTGTACAATATGTGCAGGGAAACCAAAATTAAACACTTCATGAGTATTCTAATTCATTTAATACGTTACCCTGTACTTCATTAGATGTGAACTATGACATGAACCTCGTGAATGTACGATTTTCTTACCAAGTTACATGGATCAACAAACATCAACAACAGCAGCAGCGTAGCCTACTATACACAAGCGTGTGTTGAAGCCAAATGAGTAAAGCTCAAAATGCCTACTATTTTGGAGTAACTAAAACGAATCACCTGAAGATTAGACACCCCAACTTATTTCACCTGAAGATTAACCACCCGAACCCAATCTGGCCTAATTTAACCTTCCGCTGGTAGCGTTAAGGTGTTAACTCTTCAGGTGAAATAGACTGGGGTGTTTAATCGTCAGGTGATCCAATAAAACCAATCGCAAATGGGTTATCAAACTTAATATCGATATCTACATCAAATTTTACACTAGTTTCTTTCCTTTCTGCGTCGAAACTTATCGATTTCCACACCAGCAACACCCTGAGGAACATAGCAGTGGTTCACTCGCCGACGACACAGTGAGCATGATGAACGTGAAATGTATTTATAATGTGAGCATCTGTCCCTCTAACTTTAGCATTTCATGACCTAGATCCTTACCTGGGTTATGTTGTTAGACTGGGTTAGGTTAGGTTAAGTGAGACCCTAAAAGTTAAAACTACCTTATAGTTGAGGTTGACAGTGGGGGGTCATGACTGTATCGCCACCTCCTAAAGGAAAATCGTAAGTTACTAGATCACACACGAACACAACACTCTGGGACCACACCTTGACCCTTCCTACCTGGAATGTTTTCTTCTTCTGCAACCCAAAAGGTGAAACAACACTAATTAGACGAATTAAACCAAGCTGGTGAGAGTCGATGGATCGCTCACCAGTATCACCAGCACACTGATTGCCGCCTGCCTACCTGCTCTATATAGAGTTTGTCCGCGATAACAACTGTACGTCTCTCCGCAAGGGGCAAGGTCGCCAATACATGCAAGAAAAATACACTATATAAAAAAATGAGTTCGTGTGAGCGAAACACATGTTTTTAACCAAAAACTAATATCGTGCCGAGAACGGTAAGAAATGCAAGACTCAGTGATCTACTGTACTGTAGTGGTCATCACGACTCGTGTATAAAGGAAGGTTCATGACTACACAAACATGTGGACGGACAAACGAAGGTAGCGCTTCACTTTCTACAATAGTGGGGGAACTTGTTATTGACATTAAAGTTGAAGGTGTCCTATGGTTAATATAACTACATCTCCAACTACTACTCAACTTCTTGCAGATTCTCTACATTCACAAGCTGTAGAAAATTTACCCCGATGAAGACACGTCAGGTGCAGCAGCTGTTGTCCTCTCTTTATCCCAGCGAGGGTCTTATTACCTACTGTATTAGTTATTGCTCCTACCAATATTGATCATTCTACGAAAAAGGAACCAATTTCGGGTATTTATCTACAGTTTGGAAAATAGATCTTGGTCCTCTCAGATACATGTTCACGGGAAATTATTAAATAAGGCTAGAAATAAGAATTTGTTTCAACGTTCTCTGAGCTTCATAGACTCGCGTTCACAATTTTCGAAATTCCTTCCAGATGATCACTGCCCACGAAGAGGAAATAGCAGTCACCCTCGCCCTCTTCCTCAACCATCTCATCTCTCGGATACACCACAACACGAGGCCTTCGACGAACGCTGACTCTAATTTTTGTCAGCGCATCCTGCCCACCATGGCCGGGATAACAGCCGGTGACTACACATCCAGAAAGAAGAATCGTCACATTGCAGCCGCAGGTATGTTGTGATCTATTACAGGTGATGGGAAGAATGTGCAGGACGACCCAGCGCTTATGTTGTAACGGCTGATGGCTACAGCAGACTCTGGAGGCGGTGGTGGTCTCTGCACCATCACTGGTGGCACACACCGCCTCCAGCAATGTTTGATACTTTAGTCATCTGGATAGTGATATTAACAACACATTACAAGAACAAACTCATAGACGAATAACTCTGGTTTTGTGACACGCAAACAAAACAAAAATGGGTGTTCGATTCACCCACTAAAATCCGGTATATGTATTATGTCCGGAGAAGTGAGTTTCGTTCTTGAAGGTGCCGGCTACCTGGTAGTGCTGAGTCCTAGACTGACACAAAGTAATATTTGAATAACATTAATTTTTTTTTGCTCTTAAATAAGCGTTAATATTTAAAAAATAATCGGACTTTCTTTGAAGCGTAGAGGCGGCCATCATATGCTGTTTATAGTCTTCAGTAACTATCAAAATCAACACAGCAGATATACAAGTTTCTTTGGACCTCTAAAGTCTTTTCACTCAAATTCTCAAACCAAATAAAGCTTCTCTAGTTCCTTTTTCCTTTCTAAATCCAGTTTGATCTTCGCATAACTCACTGGCTGTTGTATTTTTTATTGTTTAATATAATTTTGCCGGCATGACTTATTAAGCTACTTGTTCTAAACTGGAGGCACTCTAAGGCTCCTGGCTCTTTAGGTAATAATACAAATAGTTATATTTTTTACATCACTGGGAAGGTCTCCTCTGAAGTACAGAACAATATATATTTACATATTTTAATCAACCTTCTCATCCCATTCTTTTCAGTTTGTTTTGTAACTTCTGCTGGAACTGATCAACTCCACAACCTTTATCATTTTTCATTTTGATCACAGCTTCCTCAACTTCTGTTTCCAGAATTGATATTTTGATCTATACAGTATTTCCTTTTCGTCTCTTACCTCTACTCTATCCTTATCGTTCTTCTACATACTCTGCCCATCTGGTTTTTACTTCTTCTGCCTCAAGCAAGATCTTATTGTCTTTGCTTTGAATAGTTCCCACCCCATTTATTTCTTCTTTTTTCTCTGGTTGCATTTCCTTTCTAGATCATCTTTGGCCTGCCTATAGTCCTTTTTAATTTATTATTATTTTTTTTAAGCCTCACTTCCTCTTAAGAGCTTTCTTTGTTTATCCGTTTTCTTTAGAATTTCATTTGTGATCCTCTCACTTTAGCCTCGTTCCTACAATGTCCTAAAGTTTTTTTCCCAGTCTCTAACATTATGTCTCTGTAATTATTATATTGTTGGCCTGGTTCATGTTCGCCAAAGTCTTCTAGTAATAATAGTAATCTGTTTTCAGTTTAAGTTTCATATTCTCTCCTGTTTTGAGTTTCCCTAAATCACAGTTATTTTTGTCCATTGTTTTTCTCTTTATTTTTTAAGTCTTAGCCTCACAAAACTCATTACTGGGACCTGGGCTGACCCACAGTCTGCCCCTGGATAGATCTTGGTTACTGAATTCCTGATTTAAAATGTAATATATTTGATTCCTGACATTGTTATTTAAGTCATCGGTGGCACACTGCCCGGTACGGGAGGTAATGCGGCTGGACCTGTAGGTGACGATGATCCAACAGGAACGACCCAGCATCATTTATTGTGTCTGTCCGTGGTGGTCCGAGGGCAAGAGACGAACTTATTATTAATGGATGCCCCCAAACCTTTCACTAAATAGGAATAATTACCGATTAGTTATAACTCTCATGTATTTAGTTTTTTCTTCATTGGAAACTTCTGACTGGCCATAAACCATCATATACGCCATAAAAATACATATAAATGAATAGTGTCATACAAAAAACAAACCTAGCGTAACCTAACCTAACCCAATCAGCTTTAGGTATAATTTCCACTGACTTATAAGAATAAGAACAAAAAGTTACCCCCATTCGCCCCCCCCCCCAAAAAAAAAAGAAAAGAAAAGAAAAATCAGTTGCTTTTTATGGCTTAATTGGCGATTATCTCTATTTACCGTGACACCCACACACACCCACACACACACACACACACCCACACACACACCCACCCACACACCCCCCCCCCCCCACACACACACACACCCAAAGTATCATCGTCCACCAGCCAGGCCATTACTGATATAGTCATAACTATCCATTTTTCAACACCCCTCATTCACCACCAGTGCACAAGCGTGGGTTACTATGCCCCCCCCCCCCCACCACCACCACCACCACCACCACACTCACACAACAACACCAGCTGACACACTATCTAACTCACTCAGTGACGCAATTCTTGGAACTTGTTACAATCACTATTTTACCCACAACCCTTCCCCTCTCCCCCCCCCCTCCCTGAGGAGAAGAGGGGTGGGATTTGTAGGTCTTGGGCGGGTGGGGGGAAGGGGGTGATAGGATAGGGGAGGAGGGAACTCACCAGGTGTGTGAGAAAGGTGAGGTGCGGAGGATAGGTGAGGTTAGGTTAGGTTAGGTTTGGTTTGGTTAGATTAGGTTAAGTTAGATTAGATTGGATTAGGTTAGCGTTATAGTGTTTAATCATCGGGTAAACCAAGCTGGGATGTACGCAGATGATTCGATCAATACCTTTTAAAATCTCCTTAAAATCCGCAATCTGGCCATTAGTGTAATCTCTGTTGGGGTATAGCGGCTGTTATCATGTGTAGTTGTCTCTGAGGGGGAGGAAGAGAGGGGTGAGAGGGAGAGAGCGGGGTGAGAGGGAGGGGGGTGAGAGGGAGAGAGAGGGGTGAGAGGGAGAGAGCGGGGTGAGAGGGAGAGAGAGAGGGAGAGAACGGGGTGAGAGGGAGAGGGGTGAAAGGAGGAGAGAGAGAGAAGGGAGGGAGTGAGAGAGAAGGAGAAGGGTGAGAGGGAGTCAGGACTACATAGTGAAAGAGGGAAGGAAGGAAGGAAGGAAGGAAGGAAGGAAGGAGTGAGAGAGGGAAGGCAGATGGCATCAATTCCTGTCACAATTTATCGCCAATTTTCTTAGTTATCGTCAATTATTAACCAGATTCCTCAATTATCACCTATTTTACTCCCTCAAAAACACACACACACACACCCACACACACACACACACACTACATCCTTGATCACTGAAGGGTCAAGACGTACCTGGCGCTCCTCTGGGAGCAGCCAGGTCAACTGTTAAGTTGGCCCATACCAACTCCCTCCCCTGAACCCTCCTCCCCACCGGAATATCAACAAGTTCTCACCAGAAGTTACAATTTCATTTAGAAAAGGAATGGAACCAGTGTTGAACAGAGGTGAACAATGGTGAACAGTGCTTAAGTCAGTGAGAACAACTCAACAGTAACAGTTGTACCCAAGTTAACCTTCACACAGTGAGGTCCCAGGTACCCAGTGATAACGGCCCGTGAGACCCAACAACAACCAGCGATGTGTTAATCCGTCTAGGATAGGCAGGACTGGGACCACACCTCACTCATATAACACCATCTGTGAGGGAATTACTACACCACGTGAGGTCCCTCCTAACACCATCTGGGAGGAAGTTACTACACCTACATTAATCTGAATGTTCACTGTATGTTCCTTTACCTTTCTCTAATGAAGGCTTTTGTTAAACCACCAATGTATGTAATAAGTCAATTATGACCATTGTATATTTTCAGCCTTCGGGCTGCAGAACTTTTTCAATAAACCGTTAATTATTATTATTATTATTACACACACACACACACACACACACACACCACTTCTTCCCCGAGAAGTCCGTCAGATCTCACCCAGCTGACTTGCCCTGGATCACACCTCGGATCAAAAGACTTATGCAACAGAGAGACAGAGCCTTTCATCTCAATGACCACATCCGCTACAGGTCACTTCGCAACCGAGTCATCCGCGAAATACGCACTGCAAAGAAGTCCCACTACCCAACCAAATTACAACACCTGAAGCAGACCAACATCAGTCAATGGTATGGTAAGCTTAAAGAACTCTGTGGACTAAACAATAAGACACACCCCCTCCCCTTCCTTAGCCATCTCACTAGTGTTGATGCAGCTGAGCAAACAAATAACCATTTTGCTACTATATGCCAGACGCTCCCACGGCTTGACACAACCACTCTCCCTGCTTACCTACCAGCCCCCCTTCCCACTGACTTAGTAGAAGAATTTGACGTAGCAAAACGCCTGGACAAACTAAAATTAAAACGCTCTACCACCCCCATTGACTTACCAATGAAACTCTTCAAGGAGTTCTCCCCGGAGCTTGCTAAACCCCTCTGCTCCATCATCAATGCTTCTCTCAGTCAAGCCAGATGCCCAGCTGACTGGAAAACCTCTTATGTATCACCAGTGCCCAAGTCAACCAGCCCACAATCCTTAAATCAGCTACGACCTATTGCAATCATCCCAATACCCAGCCTCATCTGTGAAAGTTTTGTGTTCGACTGGGCTTATGCTGATATTGCAGGAGTCGTAGACCCTCAGCAATTTGGCAACATGAAAACTTCCTCCACCACTCACTGTCTTGTCAGCTTTCTCGATTACATATACCGCCATCTCGAGAAACGAAAAACGTCTGTAGCTGTCGCCTTCATTGATTTCACTAAAGCGTTCGACCTAGTCGACCACAATATAATCATCAACAAAGCTATTGACCTCGGGCTTCGAAGAAGCCTCATACCATGGCTTACAGACTTCCTCAGTGACCGACGCCAAGCTGTACGCTTCCGAGGGGCTGTCTCCACCTTTCAGTCACTCACCTGTGGCGTCCCCCAAGGCACCAAGATGGGACCACTCTGCTTCCTTATGCTCATCAATGATGCCCTAAGAGAAACCCCTGCTCGCTGGAAATATGTCGACGACTCCACCATTGGGATCAGCGTCAACAATTCTGCTCCCAACTATACCGCCCTTCAGGATTTATTGAACAGTCTCCAAAACTGGGCCACCAACAACCATGTCACCATCAACCATACCAAGACCATGGTTATGCACATCAACCTCTCCTCCGACATTGTCCCACCTCCTTCCATTACTCTAGGTCCGAACACACTCCAGGTTGTAGATTCCACGAAGCTCCTCGGCGTCACCATAGACAACAAACTAAATTGGAAACCACACGTCAATGAAGTTGTCAAATCCTCCAGTTTCCGTCTCCACCTCCTCCGCCGACTCAAGTCCCTCGGAGTTCCTGCACACGAGCTCCTCAGTGTTTACACAACATTCATACTTCCCAAGCTCACCTATGCCTCCCCCACCTGGTCTTCCTCCCTAAATGCCACACAACGTAAACACCTAGAAAAAGTGCAAAAGAGGGCATGCAAGATTATTCTCTCCCCCTCCTACTCCACATATCAAGAAGCGCTCAACACACTGACCCTTTCGACTCTCACTAACCATCACCACGACCTCATCTGCAAATTTGGTAAGAAGCTTCTACACCATCCCCGACACCGGCTCCTACTACCACCTGAGATCCCTTGTCCGAGAATTGCTGTTCGACACCACAACCGCATCCAGCCCATACGTGCACGAACTGATCGCTATAAGAACAGCCCAGTCCCAACCATTGTAAAAATTATCAATAACTTGTAATACTGTAACACTGTCACTATGTTGAAATGAACTGTAGTTTGAGCTTTTCGCCATCTAAGTTATTATGTGTCTTATTTGTGTCACTTATGTTACTTGTATATTATTTGTAATTCGTAACCCATTCCCCAAATATGTAACTGTATATTTTCAGCCTTCTGGCTGCCAAGCTCTTTCAATAAACCGTTAATTATTATTATTACTATTATTACACATACACAT